>JADDOH010010000.1:0-125479 GCA_016648135.1 Agrypnia vestita | reverse complement strand
TAAGAGTTGGTAGTAAATACCTACATATTTGCAATGTAAATGATTGTTACAGGATGCGGGTATATAGGGTAAGTTCATTTTACAGGAGTAGAATTGAATTAAGATATTGCTTAAACTTATTTTTGAAAGAATATTTTGCTATGTAAGTGAAATGATAATGGTTTATTATGAACTGTATTACCTAGGTATAGTGTGGTATTACTATCAAGGTAGGTATATATTTTATAAAAAGTATGTGTTGGAAACAAAAATAAAAAGAAGTTTAAGAATGTTTTATGATTGCTTAGAATGATCTTATTGTCGAGTGTATATCTTTTCAGTTGATATATAATGTTTTTAAATGCGTCAGTGTAATTATGTGTTATTTGACACGACAGAGGAAAGTAATTCAGTATGGTTTTTAGGTTTGTTTTGATATGACAACAAAATTTAATATTTATGAAATATTGGAATAGGTGTCTATGATTTGCCCATTCAGAAAATTTTAATAATTTATGGTTTATTTTGCACATTAGTTGTTTATGGTTAACGCCTTTTGTAAAGACCATAGAAAAGAGAAAGTTTGTATACACCGCGAATCGGCAACTGACATTACAATTTTGACAGGTCCGTCTCCGATTTGATACAAAGAAATGGCTCACCGACATTTTTTCTTGTATATATGCGTCCATTCTTAATCCAAACAAATTTTATATTTTTCTGGATGGCTATCTTCTTTGTTTCCGCTAGTAAAATTTTGCATTTTTTTGTAATGTGCTCGGAGATGTAAATAGGCTTGATTTCTTGGTTATTTTTAAAGATGGAAGTGTTTAGTGAGCGCTCATAACCTTTCGATTGTTTATTGTGAGATTTAACTCTGTCGAGGAATGTATCTCGACAGGTCCGGTTGGTAAATTTCACAATAATCGGGCGTGGAGTCTTTTTTGAGAAGTGCTGCCTCGCCCGTTGTATGGAGAGGATGTCACTCATCTGACCTTCCCAGTTTATTGTTGAGATAATGGTTTTGACACTGTGAGTGAGATCAGCGGTTGACTCTGCCGAAGTTTCATGGCATCCACGGATTTCGATGTTGGTGGCTAATTGTTGATACTCCTGTTCGTCAAATTTATTTTCCAAGTATTCTATTCTTTTAACTAATTCAGATTGCTTTTGTTGAACTTTTTCTATCTGATTGCATCTAGACTCGATGACAGTAATTTTTGTCTTCAGGTCTTCATATTGGTTGCTTACAAATTGTATAGCCTGGAGGATGCTGGTATTTTGATCTGAAATTTGTTTCCATTGCTTGTGGTTTTCAGAAAGTTTACTCTCTAGATAATCGATTAAGGAGGATCGCAGCCCCTCTATGTTACTATTGTAGAGTGCAAATGAGTTGGCATCGATGGTGATAAGTGATGTATCATTAGCTTTAGGGGATGGATTGATAATCGGAGGCTCCCCAGATTGTTTTCTATCACTTTTATCTTTTTTGCAAGGCGGGCAAATCCATGATTCTATGTTTTTTGTCGACATCTTTTTAAAATTTTCTTTGGAGATATTTATACAATCTGTGTGGTAATAACTTGAGCATTTTTTGCAACGAATTGTCTGTTTAATATTTGTTACTGTGCACATACATTGATTGCAGACAGCCATTTCTGGATTCATTAGCTGTTACAATTTAAATAAGGTTAATCTTTTGAAATTTACCTTTGTTAGTAGGTATGTGTCAAACTGCACAGCTGGTTTTGACAGGTCAGTTTTTGTTTTTCAAAGAATAGATGTTTTAGTTGTACACTTCACTGGCATAGTATTTGGAGCTTAAGTTACTTTAATACTGTTCTGTTTAATAGCGTTTTAGGTCACTTTTATTATTTAATTTTACTTTATTTGTAATTTTTTTACGAAGAATAAAAGTTATGATACTGTAGGTAGTACGGGAAACGGAAGAGAAATGAATATTATGGATTAGTTCTGTTACATCCTGTATACAGTAAATAATTCAAAAAATGTGCAACAATTACGTCAAAAAAATGTGCAACAATTACGTAGCGGATTAATCACTTAATGTGGCCGGGGCCACATTAAGTGATTAATCCGCTACGTTTTTCCATCTTATTATCCACGTAGTGTGTTTGATAAGCGCATATTGTATGGAAAGAAACGGAAAGATGCGCTTAGTGCAGCGCTGGGCTAAGCGTATTTTTTATTCCTCAAGGTGGTGTAATCTACAGAATATTGAGTAAGTATATTCAAATTTTTTACGAACACCATACTGGATTTTATCCCCAGGAGGACATTATTAATTATGATATATTGTAGATGTCTCATAGAGACGAAGATATTTTTTTATATGGGAAATTAGGTATAGAAGTCATTTCGGATCTTCATAGGACTTACAACCTATCGTACGGCTGGCTTAAGCGATCATTTTACACAATGTTACGTCCACCAATTCCACCCGTGATATACTACAACATATATCAAATATATAGGCCATGCGAACACCCAAAAAGACTTCCATATCTTACTTCCATACTTACGTTTCCATATGAAAAAATAGCTTCGTGTCTATGAGGCGTCTATAATATGTATATCCTTGATTAATGACTGAAAATATATGAAGAAACTGAAGACGATCTAGTGACATGACCATTTAAAAGTTGCATACTACGCGTTGTAGGGCGCCTATTTATTACATCCGTTCCGCGTTCTGGGATATGGTACAATGCATGGGCAAATAGTCATTTGGTGAGAATAAGCCAGTTTGGAGAGTCGATTTTGATCACTAGTCCAACAATGAGAGTGGAGTGCGGAGTGACCAGGTTACCTGCGTGGGGCTCTGGGCCGGCGCGTGGTGGAAGGGCGGGGGGAAGTAGGGCGGCTGGAAGTCGGTGGCGGCGGCCGGCGGGGGCTGGTGGTGCGGCTGCGCGCCCCCGCCGCGCGCGCCCCCGTGCGCGTGCGCCGAGGGGTACGCGCTCGCTGGGTGCCCCGTCAGCCGCTCCTGGGAAGCAAAAAAAAACGCATTTTAGATATTTGGAAAAACTTCATACTCAGTTTCGTTCTTGCTTTAACAAAAAAAAAGCGAAAAATTAAAACTGAAATTATTTTACACTGTATACGAATGTCACCCCAAGACCATCTATCAGGGTCAACACTAACCTATCGATGGTTTGTTTGTTAAAAAATAAAATAAATAATTACGCGAAATGTTTTTTCAAAACCACGCTAATTTTTAATTGTAGGTACGTACCGCAAATTAAAAAAATTATTTTCAGCCAAATATCTCCGAAAGGTGGACGCTCGCAATGTGATGGATTTAGATTAAAGAATTCTATTATTGATGGAAGGAAAGCGCCCGCGCTTCTATTTTCCGAGTGAGGCAAAAAATTTTTGGCCGAAAATATATTTTTTACTTTTTAGTACATTTAAATTTAAGCGTGGTTTTATTTTTTTTTCCATGGACTATAATTTTCTAATATAAATTAGAAAATATTAATGTTACCCTGCGTACAAAATCATTTCGGTAGGAAACTAGCGCCATCATTTGGTGAGCTCATTTACTTATTTCCCACATAAAGCTTTCCTTAATTCATTGATTGGTTAGTAGTGATTTATGTATTATCATTGAAAATACGTCTGTATGCGAAATTTCAGCTCGATTGGACATTGGGAAACAAGCGAAATTTTTATTTTTATTTAAAATATAATGGAAACGTAAAACGTTTATGAATAACATTTTTACATAATTCAATATAAGAAATAATAATAATATAATTTGAATGTCAGTGGTCAGTTGTTTGGTCTGTTGTGGCAGGTCATTGTACAGTTTTAATCCGTTGCAAATTAGTCGGGATTGTCCTGTTTTTGTTTTGGCGCGTGTTATGTGATAGTTTTGAGCCATTCTAATGTTGTGTTGGTGTTTTGCGTGTGTTATGTGATAGTTTTGAGCCATTCTAATGTTGTGTTGGTGTTTTTCGTGTGTTATGTGATAGTTTTGAGCCATTCTAATGTTGTGTTGGTGTTTTTCGTGTATTTTGTGTAATTTTATGTCGCCAATTGCTAGTCTGTGAATGATTTTAAGTGTTTCGATTTTTGTAATGCTTTCGATGTTTAATTGTTGTGTTATACGTTATACAGTTTCAGTTGGTATCCGGTATTTCAGATCATAGACCATTTTTAGTATTTTGTTTTGCTGTCGTTGGAGTCTATTTAGGTTAGTTTTGTTATCGATTATAAGATTCTGTCCAGACAGACAAACGATGAAGCTTATAAGTGTGGTAAAAAATACCGCTATTTTCCCCCTTTTTATCAAAATATAGAGAATCATTTTCTCTTCACGTCCAATTGCACACGCGCGCATGCCAAACACCTTCCGTAGAACGCTGAAGATATTCCAAGGTCGTGTTATCTTAGGCGCGTTTAATACTCACGAATCCCGAGTTGTTAATCAAATATTCCGTGTAGTGTTTTGACGTCTCGGCCCGGCCGGATTGATTGAAACGGAATGAATTTGATTTCAATAATAATCCCGACATGCGGATGATTTCTGATTAATCGATCCGATTAGACGCGTCGGGGATCAATCGTCGAAACGGTAAATTATGATAATCGGAAGGTGTAGCGGCTCGGGCGAGAACAGCCGCGGTCATAAAAACCGGACCCGCACTTCGGCTTCGTAATAACCAAATAACAGATCGGAAAAAGTTAATCTAAATTTATTTCGCATTATTTTAGACAACCCGCGTTGACCGGAAATAACAAAATTAAAAAATAATGATAAGATGTTCGAATTTTTCAGGTGCTAATCTCAGCCTGTGTATTGCGGAACTTAGAAACAATAATAGCGCTGCGGTGGACACTAAAAACATGCCCTAGAGCTAGTTGAGTGCCAAAATCTAACAAAAAAAAAATGTACGAAAGAATCCAATCATAATTAAGCTGTAAACGATTATACCCGTAAATGTAGATTTTCTAGATAAAACATAGATATCTCATTACCAATGGCGAATTCTGTACTGGTTTATGTATGACTTCTAACGAAACGAACCAAATTTTTACCTCGCTTCACCGGTTTGTCTGTTGATCTGGAAAGAAACTTATAATTCCACCCGCTTCCCCATGTCCAATCGAGCTGAAATTTTGCACACATGACAATACACAATGACAATATATGAATCAATTCACTCATTAATCAATTAATCCATCTTTTTTTTTAATTTAAAAACTATCGACAGGTCAGAATGACCCTAATGAATAGTCATTTAGGACAGGGTGATTAGAACAGTTACAATTTACGATAATACATTAAAATAAAACAATATAAGTATACTACAATAAGTGATTACAAGATGAACGAAGTTCACACTCTCCGCACGACATAATAGGCATGTAGGCTCCCAGGTCAACTAAGTCAGAAAATGTGTACCCGCGCTTTATGGCTGGAAAATTTCTTTAGGTTGATTTCCGAAGAATCCGTCTTACACGCTCAAACTATTTTCGGTCAGGAGCGATATAATTTCTCTCTTAAACTGAGGTTGTGTCATGTGAAATATGTCGATGTTGGGGTTACATGACATGACCTCGTTGTACTGGTTTAGCATTCTAGGTAGAGGAGAGAAATAACCTATATCATAATTAATTAAGAAAAGTTTGACATGGGAAATTGAGCTCGCCAAAAAAAAAGATGGCGCTAGTTTCCTACCGATGTTAATTTGTACGATGGGTAATATTAAAACTAAAAAGTAGAAAATTACATTTAGGCACACGAAAGAAATAATTTCTCCTTAAAAATCACGCTTTAAATTTTTTGCCTCACTCTCCAAATAAAAGCGTGGACGCTTTCTCTCCATCTTTATCAGTATCGCAAGCGCTCACCTTTTATTTGGAGAGTGACGCAATTTTTTTTTTACTTTTTGAAATATTTAATTTTTAACGTTTTCTGTGCCGCGTACGTCGTCATAGACTTTCCAGAAGCGGGAAAGGTACCGGCACCCACCGACGTTTCGGGCGCTGCGGCCGTGGTCGTCTTCGGCCCGGGGCCAGAGCGCCGGTCCGTCAGATGACGGCCGCGTAGTACGTCTGTATTTTTTTTCACTTTCGTTCCGAAGCAGCATTCCGCTGATCTGACAAGTTCCCGGCGACTTGGACGGACAATCAAATTATCCTGTCAGTGTGCAGCCGTCACGAAGACATTTCAATAACGGATATTCTAATATCGAGTTTGGTAATATTAATTGTATCCAATATACTGGTGCCAATATGAAATGTCAGCATTTTTTTTCAATTATAACAGTAATGTTTCTTTTGCTCTAAATATATAGACGAAAATATATATTTTATGGGAATGTGGGTATGGAAGTCTTTGGGTGTTATATATAAAATAAATATATATTTTATGGGAAAATAGGTATGTACCTAAGTATTTGACCTATCGTACGGCTGGTTTAAGTGATCATTTTACACAATGTAAATTTCACCATTTCCACCCATGATAGAATACAATGTCTATCAAATTTTTGGAATTTGTATATATGTAAGTTTAACAACCCGTTTCATATGTATGATGTAATAATCATTAGCGCGACTGGCATCCAAAGCTTTTTCATTACGCTTAATTAACCACAGATGTCACTAATGAGATATCTATTTTTGATTGGAATTTTTTAGCAAAATCCTTTATATATATATATATAAGTGTAATGCTGCCCGTAGTGTGGTAGATGGAATAAAGAAAGGAGTGCTGAGAGGTCATGTAGAACGTACGAGCGAGGAAAGGATGGTTAAGAAAATAAAGGAGGCGAGTGTTGAAGACAACAGGAATAGAGGGCGTCCGTGAAAGACCTGGCTATTATAAAAATTGGAAGATGGCCCTGTTAAAAGCCTCAACAACCATAGAGCATGTGTGAGAAGATGTATGAATGTAGCCGAAGCCAAATTGGTGTATAAGAACCAATATAGAAGAATGTAGCGTTCTATCCTCTCTACCCACCCCTGCGGGGAAACGGCGCGATGGTCAGTTAGTTGGTTGGGGAAACAAAATGCGCAGTCTTTTGTTTCCCAAACACTTTTTGAAGTTATAAATCTTTAGGTTGAAAGTGAAATTTTACGATGCAACTTGATTTGTCAATGCACAAATCAAAAAAATGTCACATACATATAGCAAGTTAATAAAAAAAAATTAAAGACACGCTTTCTTCGCTACATTCGTTATCGATTTTTTAACATCACTTGTGCAGTATCCAAATATTAAACACGCTGTTTTAAAAATGTTCTTAGGTTTTCACTCAGAAAAGTCTTGACAGTCGAGTCCCATATACACTTTATCCTTCGCTGATCTCAACGAAGGATAAAGTATATGTGGGACAAACGGCGTGTACAATATCCAAAAGGGTCCACGAGCACAAACGGGCATACAAACCCGGTCATCCAGGAAAATCAGCACTGGCTAAGCATTTTCTGGATACCGGCCATCATTTTGCATTCGAACCGAAAATCCTTGGAAAGCCTAAGAGTCACCAAACGCGTCGTATCAAGGAAGCAGTCGAAATCTACAAGCACCCGATAAATATTAATAGAGATGATGGTCTCAAATTAAAAACATCTTGGTATCCGGCGCTTAAAAGTCAATCTCGTCGCAGATTTCGCAGAGATAGTGATCAGACACATGCACACAACACAAGACAACACGCGACTCCGACACGGTATTGCCACGTAACACAAACACAAAAACACCCTGCTTTCGACATGGTATTGCAAGCCAATACGTAACCACAACACCAACACTCACCCCTGATGATGGACCCTGCAATGGGATCCGAAACGTCGGTCAGAAATGTCTTAAAAACGCGGCATAATACCCCAGAAGCCGCTGTTTTAAACAAATTTTCCAACTGCATCTTCTTCATCTGTTTCTGCGACTCTTGCCTTTGAGTGACGTGATTATTAATTTTAATCGAAATAATGACCAAATCAGGTCGATCCTAACCATAACATCTTCATTCGTAACTCTGTCCATCCAGCTTATCTTGAGTATTCTTCTTTAGATCCACATCTCGAATGTCTCAAGTCGCCTTATCAATTCCTCGGTAAGGGTCCATGCTTCCATCCCATAAACTTTTTCATCGTCTTCTCAAAATTGTTGGCTCTACAAGAACTGTGATCGAAGAAGGCCATCTGGACCGTAGCATCAGCACTCATGAAGCTCGGCTATACGCGCTATTTGTCTCGTAGCTGGGACAGGAAGAGATACGAGCCGAGTTACAAGCTCGGCGAGGCTCTAGAAATTTCTATAACAGTAAGTGCCCTGGTAATTGGAAAAGGTTCGCGTGTGATTGCATAATGGGACACATGCCTGTAAATGAGTTTATCACCTTTGCATTAGCTTATACTTACCCGCGATAAACATAACGGCTAATTATATACCCGAGTTCGTAGGCAAATGGCGTCGGCCACACAGGATATGCGGTTACTTGCAAAACTGGCGTGGGAACGTATCGATGCGTCGAATGGGCACTTTTAATCGATTTAAATGATTATTTCCTACAAGGACCAGATCTGAATCTATTAAGATATTAAATTACTTAACCGTTAGAGGAATTATATGTGTTGAATGTTAAACGTTGTCGTGTATCTACATACTCGACCCCGCCTACGTAAAGCGGCGTCATAAAAAATTTATCATTTTTAGAATGTTCCTAGAATTTCACGGCCACTCAGAATCTTCTGGTTTGTGTCTTCTGAGGTATTATTATCTGGCCGAAATGTCGGCCAGAAAGGTCGTAATAACACGGCCTAATACCCCAGAAGACACTGTCTTCTGGGGTATTAATATCAGGCCAAAAAAACACGGCATAATAACCCAGAAGACACAAACCAGAAAATGTATCATTTTATTTTTAACTAGCTGTAACCCGTCAAAAATGACGGTACTTTTACATGTCGGTTCCTAAGTATTTATTTATTTTTATAAAAAATAAAAGAAAAAAAGAAAAGAGAAAAAAATCGTAAAAAAAATTAGGCAAAAAAATCACCATAAAGAAGTTACGGACGTTACACGAAGTTACGGGGACAGACAGATAAACAGACGCACGGACGGACGGACAGGCAAATAAATTATTATAATTGAGATATTTTTGAAGTCTTTTGACGCATTGAGGGTAAATTTTTTATAACGGAAGTTGCGCACGCGCAGCCTGCTAGACTTAGAGCCAGCGACCGCCAGACTTACGACATAGTATCAAACCTGATTTTTTTTCTGTACATGTACAATGTAGTAGGCAAGAAAGTCTGGACATTATGACATTTGAGTTCGGGGGATTTCGGTAGATAACTGGCAATTCAGGTACAAAAAAATGAGTAGGTAAAACGTAAAATTAATAAACATGGTTTATTTATATTATATTTAACGGGACAATACAATAAAACTTATATAAATCTTTGCCAGACGCTTTTCGCGAGTATTTCTTCTGCCAAAAGCTTTAAAGCTCTATAAATAATCATGTCATTTACGTCATAGTAATAATTCTATTATGGTGGAAATGTCAGAACTAATGCATTAGCAAACTCTGTAATTCCCAGATTACACTCATTAGGGAATGAACATGCAGAGGCGGCTGACATTTTTGCTGATAATATAACTGTGTATAGGACAAACTGATATAATTCTTTACATCTCAACGAAATGGAAATGGATAATAATTTTTTCTGTATTTTACCTTTTAACTATCATTATTTGAACCATTTAACTGTATTATTATTTTATCTGTCTTATGTTATTTTTTTAATTTTATAATCTATAAATTTGTAAAAGCCCCATAAGGGCGTTAAATAAATAAATAAATCTGAATTTTAATGATACGTATTTCCAGCAAGTCGAGTTTTCGATTTGATTTTGGCGCCTGGATGTGGTCAAGACAGAGCCGAGTGAAATAAGTTAGAAGAGGCTTATATCCAGCAGTGAAGAGAAGGCTGAAGAAGAAGAAGAAGAATTGATTTTACCATGCATCTGTGATTGATTTTTGAATCAACAGTGATGCAAAACGGTAAGGCTTTTGACGGCGGACCGGTTTAATGTGAAAGTTTACGGTAGGTGTACTAAATAAGCGATTTAATCACATTAAATTAAAAGTTCCGCTGGCATTAAACTGACATAAACCATCTTTTTCCGACGGATACTAAAAATATTTTAAACAAAAATAACAAACAGGTTTCTAGAGCTAACATTAAAAATTCATTGATTTATAATATGGTGGGCTCAATACCAGAAATAGATAACTCGAATTTTGTCACTTTTGAGATATTTACAGCAAAAAATCTTCAAATATTAAGCTATTTAATGCCTAATTAGATAATTAGATAATATAGCATCTTTTTGGCGCTCCACGGAGAGGCGGCGTAGCAACATGCGTTGAACGGCCGGTTTGGGTTTGGTGGCCCGGGGTTCAAGCCCCATCTCCGGCCGTTTAATTTGATTTTTTTAGCCGTGAATTCGATCGAAATTACGGACGTTACACGAAGTTACGGGGATAGACAGACTGAGGGATGGACGGTTAGACAACGTAACTTTTATGTTTGATATAAATATTTGTGATTATTTGATAACCCCACTTGGTATACTAACAAACGCATTTGACTAGTGAGATTAATTTACGTGGAATTAATTAGCTGTGAACACGAATTATAAAGATATTTTGGAAAGATGCGTTTTTCTAGTTAGACATACACAAGATTTTACAGATTTACAAAGAACAGTTGATCTCATATTTAGGAAACGTTAAAAAATACCGGATTAAAACATAACAATTGCTATTTACAGACCCACCGTTTTATAAGCAAAAGCTCCTATATCGGCCCTACTCATTCGCCGCCAGGTTTGCATTTTTTAATGCTAAAGGCAACCGTGCAACCCAGCACTGCAAAGCAGAATTGGGTCGCACGGCTGCCATCCAAAATTTTGCCCTCATTGTCCCGTTAGTTCACTTCTTTATTATTTAAAAATATACATAAACCACCAAAATATTACAATACAGAAAGTAATATTTCAATACGCAATCTATAAGCATATACAAAACACTAATTAATATTATATTTAATGGGACAGTACAATAAAACTTAGATATATTAATCTTTGCCAGACGCTTTTCGCGGGTTCTTCTACCAAAAGCTTTAAAGCTCTATAAATAATCATGTCATTTACGTTATAGTAACAATTCTATAATATAATGGAAATGTCAGAACTAATGCATTAGCAAACTCTGTAATTCCCAGATTACACTCATTATGGAATGAACATGCAGAGGCGGTTGACATTTTTGCTAATAATATAACTGTGTATCGGACAAACTATTAATTAATTAATTGCTATTATAATATTTGAAAAAAGCGGCCCGAACCGCCCAGGAAGCGATCTGCCAAATTACATCGGCAGTCTGGTCTCGATTTCGATTACCGCCGATTAGCCCATCGAGGTGTTGGATCGATTGCGATCAATCAATCGGCTTCCAGTTTTCAAATGTGAAAAATGCCGTTTCATATTTCGGTCAGCGGCCAATGAAAGAGTTCCTGCATCCGGAATGATGTTGTGCAAGAAGTACATTTCGGAGCGTGCGTGCCGAATCGACTTCCGTATTTAAACATTATTAGGTCGTGTCTGAGTATCCCGCCATAATCTTGCTATTTATTTATTTATTTATTTATGGGAAACTAACAGTACATATAAAGAGATTGTACATGATTATTGAACAATATAGAGACAATCTTACAAGTTTCCAAAGAATTAACATGTTGTGTTTTAACATAAAGCAACAATAACTTGAGTTATATAATAAAAAACAAAAAAAGTGAAAGTTTTGAGTTATTGACAAACTATGAGAGTCAAAGAATAAGGGGTAAAAGGAGAATAAGGAATGGATAGGAAAGGACAAATCTACTTAGTAAAAACGACAAGAGATAAGAATAAAAAGAAGTGCAAAAGATATATGTATAGCATAAAGATATCTGATCAATACATCTGCATATATATATATATATACGAGGAAAAGAAAAAATGTTAATTAAAGAAAGATACAAGATAAAAAATTACATATACGAAGTCGGTTCAAAAGAAAGAAGATAGATTAAAGAAGAGAAAAAAAAAAGTTTATGGCTGAGGTGAATATCCAAGAGATTTAAATTCATAGATCGATGAATTGAAAAGATCCAAGTCGATATCTTGAACTAGAGTCTTTGCAAAAGCACCACCAACGATATTTAAACTAACTAACTAACTAAACATCACGCAGTTTCTCCGCAGGGACCGGCAGAGAAAATAGAACGCCATATTCCTCTATCTTGACACACTACTTTTGCTTCGGCTACATTCATACGTCTTCTCATGCATGCTCTACGGTTGTTGAGGCTTTTAACAGGGCCATCCTCCAAACACATAGAATTTAATCATGCCAGGTCTTTCGCGGACGCCCTCTGTTCCTGTTGCCTTCAACACTTATCCTATATATTTCCTTGACCATCCTTTCCGAGCGATGTTTAAGAAGAATGCAATTGAAACTAATAGAGAACGTCATGATTTACAGTATATAGATGTTGAATTCTATAATGGACTTTTTAGTGACACAAAAGAAATAAATTATGTATTAAACCACTGAATAAACAACTGAAAATACTTGTGTTGGGAAGGAGATAGTTCATAAATCATAAGTTGTTCATAAATCGAAGTGGTTATTAAAATAGGCATGATGACAGATTTTGAAATAACATTATATATTGTAGGGTACACGTCTATTATTACCGAAAATAACATTATTTCAGTAATAAACTAAGGTTTTACGCAAATAATTTCATTTTCATCTAATATTTTTAATTTCGCGCAAAAACGCCGGCAGCTGTCATTTCGTCTACGTGACTCAAGCCTCAGTAAACATTAAATTGTGTCTATGGCAACAGTTCAAAAACACGGTGATGGGTACTGAGGCGTGACGTCATTCGCTCTGACCGGTGTTTCAGTTAAAATGGCGGATTGCACAATTTTATTTTATTGAAAATCTAATTAATCTCAATTAAAACTGGATAATCTTTTAGAATCCTTTCAAAATATTTCCTTCTCTAAAAACACTTATTCTTTAATACTGTCATCTATGAAATAGGTATTGTTCTTATATGTTAAAGTTATTAAGTGTATATACTGATTGATGTCATTTTGGGGACTCGGCATTTTTTCTTATTTTTTATTAGATGTATTTCTAATAACCATGTTTCTATGTATCTAAAGTATAAATTAACTTTTATGTTGATGCACTATTATCTGAATATTTTTTATTGAACGTTTAATTGGCATACATCATGATATAATTCTATAGCGGGATTAGGAAACTAAAATGCGCCAAAAAAACCATACATATATACCCCATATTTTGCAATACCACTTCGAGAAAGGGTTGAAAGATGCCGTGTCAATGCGCGATCCCAACGATCATTTCGGCGAAACGATCAGCGAAAGGGCATGCGGAAAGTGATTAACTTCAAAGCTGGTGAGACCAGCTTAGACGACAAGTCAGGGAAGGGTCGACCTTCGGATTCTGATGACCAGCCCGTCTGTGGAAGAGGACGATGGTTGAACCACCAGGACACCGGATCAGGAATAGACCGCCTTCCAAGCAAATGGGAAGTATTAATTTACATCGATGGTGACTAGGCCTCCAAAAGTTGATACTGATAATGTATTTTGATTAATAAAAAGAAAACAATCAAATTAAACGACTATTTTTTATCTAGTATTATATTTATATTATGTTTATATTTACAATCTTTTGGAAACAAACCATTCTTTTGAGTCCGTAACGTAGGTAACTTCATTATAGTATAAAAACTTTTTTTCGTATTTTTTCCCTATTTTTCTTTTTATTATTTTTATAAATAAATAAAAACTTGTTCTTTAGGAACCGACACGTAAGAGTTAGACGGGTTACAGATAGTTAAATATACATTTCATCAATAATTTCGAAACCTATTTACAAACTTCTTTCCTGTATCTGTATATTTTCACTTTCACACTGACACCTAATAAAATATTTTGGAAACATCAAGGTATTAAAAAAATATTCAACGTTTTATTAGTTTTCTCCGTTTTTCTTAATGAAATTTCAAAAATTACAAAAGTGTAAAAACAAATTATATATTGTAAGAACCGGTTCTTTTTGCAAATAGTAACCCTTTTGATTTTTTTTCTCATTAGTTTTTAATTTCTTATTCAGCTCCCGTATATAATTATTTTGTTTTTGTTAATGTCTATAAGTTCTTTGAATTTCAATTTTTTGTATACGTTGAATCTGGAGGAAACTATTGCCCCCGAAATATTTTGATGTTTAATAATTATATAGTTATCCCATAAATAGTTATTTTTCTGTTTTTGAAGAGAATATACTTTGTGTCTATTTCGTTTTTGGCTATGTTACAATAAAAATTGAAAAAACAAAACAACGGTGGGTAGTTGTGCATCAGGCGAATAAAACAAAAGTTGTATAATATTAATATGTGAGATATTAAAATTACGATTATAATACATTTCGACGACGTGCCTCCGTTCTGTAAAGAGTGATCGAGTTCTTGATTCATTTAAATTTATTACAGATAACATTGAACGCTGAGCGATATACGAGAGGTAGCAGGCCAGGTAGGTAAAAGAGAAAACTGCTTGTGATCTCTTATCAATATTTTTATTAGGTCCGATATTTCTTAGAACTCAGTGGTGCAGTCGGGTACAGATACATAGGTATTTTTTATTATTTATCATTATTACAGATTTATGTAGTTTAATTAGTCGTGCGAGAATTTGCATGTCGTTTTGTAATTGTACAACACAAGCTCCAATCAAGAGTAATAAATTTGTACGGGTTATTTTTATCGTTGCACCAATGTGTTATTTATAGCCATACAAGACAATTTGAATATATGTACATGATATAATGAATTTTTAAATATTTTGTAAAGCTATTGGTCAATTTTTTGGCCGTCGCACTCCAATAATGTGTTTTGTACTAATACACACATTGGTGTGCATTGGCTATATATGTGCGAGAAAGAAACGAAGTAATATGAGTCGCTTCACACTGGACGTTGATGCAACAGTAGACTTGACATCAGTGAAGCATAATTTCGGTTATGTACACCGCGCGCAGAGTATTGCTGTTGAAAATAAATGTAAGTAAGGCGACCGCGGAAGACGAGGCATGACCAAATTAATCAGATATTGGAAGATGGTCCCGTTAGAAGCCTAAACAACCGTCGAGCTTGCATGCGAAGATGTATGAATGTGGATGAGGCGAGAGTTGTATGTCAGGACAGAAAAGTGTGGCGCTCAATCCTCTCTGATTGTCGGCGTGATGGTAAGTAAGTATTATTATTTTTATTTTCAATTTTACGCTTCAACAGAACAAGAGCCTAATTACGGAAGCGAAACACATCACAAAACACCCAGGCTTGAGTAAATCACATGGATTAATTGTGTCCTCACCGGAAATCGAATCCGGAATCCTCGGTGTGAGAAGCCAGTGTCATGCCCACTGGCCTACGAGGCCCGCCAAATATATATCAAATACGGAAAGTGTTACTTTTTGGCGATAATAATTACAATAGAACCATTTTTATCCATTACTGTAGGTACTATAATAAAATATACCGTTCGATTTTGTCCAATATTCATTTTCTTCTCGTATTTCTACTAGTTTCAGCTGATGAAGGACATCGACAAAGTCATCATTATTATTAAGATGTAATAAATAATATTATTGATATACATTTTTTTATTATTTAATTTAGAGAAAAGAAAGAAAGAAAAACACAAACACTAGTGTTTTGAGTTTCCTAATCAAGTTAAGTATTGCTCAAAAACAAATATTTAGTCAAATGAGTGTCTATTTTGCGTTAACATTGTTACCAATTGCTAAAATTCCAGTTTTAATTATCTGACCGACAGTTTCTTCGGTTTCCGATTGTTAAAATTAATTTTAATAAATTAATTGGAAGAAAAGTTTTTCAGCCGTGTCCTTAATTTTTTTTCATTGCTTGCTCTTTCTTACAATCAAAATTTATTCTCAATGTTTTTCAATGATAAATGAGGTAATATTAAAACATGTATTACAATAATCTAAATATCTAAAAATACAGGGTAAATCAAAAGTATATCACAGGGTGTAACACAGCTAGTCCATAACTCTTTTTTTTTTTTTTTTTTTTTAATATAAATAGAGATGCGAACACGGAATACGTGTCACATCAATATTCTTACTATTTTCAAACTAAGCTAAACGCTTGTGCTATGATAATAGGACTAACTTGCTAGTCTGGGCTGAGATTCGAACCCGCGACCATTGGATCACGAGGCGAGTGTCCTAACCACAAGACCAACAAGCTACTGTACAGGTGTATTCTTGTCTTGACTATGAGTCGAAAATGTGTTCGTATATATGATAGGTATATGAGAAGCTTGGTGGTGTAATGGTCAAGGCCGCCTAGTGATGTGATGGTCGGTGGCTTAAGCCCCATTCCAGGATACCAACAAGTTAGCCCTACTTTCATAGCTCAAGCGGTCAGCTCAGTTTGAAAATAGTAAGAATATTTATACAACACCTATTAAGTGCTCGCAAATTTATTTAAAAAATCAAAGGTTATGAAGATAAGCCACAACAATGAATTCTTTCTACATTTCTAACTTATCTTCTGTTAAACCTTGAACTATCATTTAAATAAGATATCGAATATTAGGTCCTTACATATGAAATTGGCGTTTTGCCGTACTGGCAAATTTGATCTCAAATATCTTCTCTTTGGTTAGGAATTCCAAATCCAAATTTATACAGCTATTTACTCGTGTATTTGTGTTTTGAAAATTATAATTCATTTGTTTTTTCCTCAATTGTTTTTTTCTTTGCGTCACTCAGTTTACAAAATGAAAAATTTGAAATATCGCGTTATTTACGAGTACGAGTTCCACCGTGGCACCAGTGCTGTAGAAACGGCTCAAAGGATTAATGATGTGTATGGCGACGGTGCCGCAAAAGAAAACACAGTGCGTTTTTGGTTCCAACGTTTTCGTTCTGGAAATTTCGACCTGCAGAACAAGCCCCGTGGACGGCCGGAGACCAAAGTTGATAATGAAGAATTGAAGGCTATTGTGGAAGCGGATCCATCGCAAACCACATCCGAGTTAGCTGCAGGCTGCGGTGTTAGTGATAAAACTGTTTTAATCCACTTGAAGCAAATTGGTAAGGTGAAAAAGCTTGAAGGGTGGGTACCTCACGAATTGAGTGAAGCAAATCATAACATAAAAGTTACTTGTGAGCGTTTGGTGGACTAGTGCTGGTGTCGTTCACTTAATCGTCGTCTTAAATCTGGCCAGACGATTACGGCAGATGTCTATTGTCAGCAACTGCAAACCATGATGGAAAAGCTAGCTGCTAAAAAACCGAGGCTGGTTAATCGCTCTAGGCCACTGCTGCTTCATGACAACGCTAGACCACACACTGCACAACAGACAGCTACCAAATTAGAGGAGCTTCAATTGGAATGTCTAAGACATCCACCGTACTCTCCGGACCTTGCCCCAACAGATTACCATTTTTTTCGAAATTTGGATAACTTCTTGCAAAGGAAAAAATTCAACTCCGATGGGGCAGTCCAAACCGCCTTCAAAGATTTTATTGATTCCCTTCCGAATGGTTTTTTTAGTAAAGGGATCGATGAACTACCTATGAGATGGCAAAAGTGCATAGATAGCAATGGTACATACTTTGATTAAATAAATATATTATAATAAAAAAAAATCGGCTTTATGTTCCTCCCATACTAAACGCCAATTTCATATGTAAGGACCTAATATTAAAAATTCATCCGCTTCGTTGGAAGTCAAATTAAATTATTAAAATAAATCATTTTATTTGATTCGATACAAGCCATACACCCGTGAAAAATCACGGAACATTTTATTAATGGTTCACGTCTTGGCTAGGCCAAAGTTAGGGGCGTGCAGTGAGAATATAAATAATGACTTCTCTTAAGTATATATTTTGAAAATAAACCAAAAGAAGAGAATTATCTCGTTATATTCATATCGCAATAAATGATATAATATTCAGAGTTTATATTTTCGTAATATCGTCGCTGTATATAGGTATAATAAAGCCACTGTGCCGTTTAGTACATTCTGAGATGAACGAATCAATTTGTCAATTTTTCATATAAATAATGGAAAGTCTGTCTCGTAATTATTTAAAATATTTCTTTTTTAAGACAGTTTCATTCGTTTATCTCAGAATGTACTAAAACGGCACATAGGATTAATTATATATACAGCGACGATATACTGCCAGATAAATATTTAATTTCGATTTTTTTTTCTCAAATATGTGTTTAAATAAATGTCATGTCTCTTGTTCTCACTGCACGCCCCTGGTATATATAGTATATTTTTTATGGGTCTTGGAGATGCGACGGTGGCAATGTCGGTAGGGTGTCGCGTTGGCGGTTGCACGTCCGAGGTTCGAGCCCTTCCTTCTCCAGCCATGAAGTTTCGTTAATTTAGATGTGAATTCGAACGAAATTAGGGGCGTTACACGAAGTTACGAACAGACAGAAAAGACAAAAACATGCAATTGAATTCACTTGTCTTTAAAACTATTAATGCTAGGACATTGTTGCATAAATGTTGCAAATTTCAACTCAGAATTTAGGCGTTAATCTACCTGTAAAGCATTGAAGACTAAACCTATTACACCCTGTAAACATGCTCCCTCTCTAGCGGAATTTAGAAATCTACCTACTCCGCGTTTTAAAATACTAATTACAATATAAAGATACTTGGTAACTATTTTAAACAAATTCAGATATACGGGAAAATAAATAATCGACGTGAGCCATTTAATTGGAAAACCATAAGTCAACGGTTGGCAATTAAAAAACTTGTAACAGGCAAACTGCAAGATAAGACTGGATTTTTGCCATTAATTCATATGACAAGAGACCAGTTTGACAGACGCAGACGGCTAGCAGGCACTGACCAGACCATCAACCGAGCTATATGCATAGAAAGTGGAGCCGTGATGCATTATCTCGTGGAGTTGCGTTTGATTGGCTTATTTAAAAAAATGATATAATAGTCGGGCGCGGAGAACAGAAAAAGCCGCCTCTTAGTCTTGTTTTATCGCGACCGAACATTAATAAATAATTAATGTTCAATTTATACTAAACTAGCTGTGCCCGCGCGGCTTCGCACGCGTAGATTTTTAGTACACTGTTTGGATCGTCATAGAACTTTCGCGAACCTTCTAGAACATTATCCTTCCAGAAATTTATTGAATGTACATAAACCTTCTAGACACACCGACACTAAATATAGAACCTTATAGAACTTTCGGGAATTTTCTAGAACCTTCTCCTTTATATATATATATATAGATCCATATATTACAAACAATTGTTGTCAACTAAAATTATTTAAAATTGTCACTTTAGGTTAGGTTAGGTTGGGTTAGGTTATCTAGTGGCGAGCAATTCTGTACCAATAAGCATGAAGACAGCCACTTGACAATATCACATTTTAAGAAACGATGTTTATTTATGAACTTTGCATAATAAAAAAAACAACAAATTTTAATTAATGTTTCAATTAATAATAATGTATTTTAAAATGAATTTTTTGATAACTAAACTATTAAACAAAGCATTATAAAATATACCGTTATCAATTAAAGTATACTGTCTTATTGCTTAGAATTAATATAGTTTTAGTGAAAAATTAACCGCATATCAAACCCATTTTGTGATAAGAATGTTATTAGGTTTTCACGGCCACTCAGAATCTTCAAGTTTGTGTTTACTGGGGTATTATGCCGCGTTGTTACGACCTTTCGGGCCGACGTTTCGGATCCCGTTGTAGGGTCCATCATCAGGGCTGATGTGTTATTGTTGTTGAAACGTCGTAACAACACGGCATAATACCCAGTAAACACAAACTTGAAGATCCATTTTGTGATTTTTCGCAAATAGCTGCTTTATGCTAACGAGAGCAGAATTGTTGGCGAGCAATTTTTTTTACCTTCGATTCTGCGCAAACAACGTTCCAGATATCCAACAGTGGACTCTTATATTTTGGCCATTACAAAATAATTAAGATCGCCATCTGTAAATTAACGTCATGCCCAGCACGCGACCGGACCAGAGATTGATCGAGCTGGGCCCAGAACGGTCTGGCGAAACCGGAAATTCAACTCTTGACAGGCGGGAAAAAACGATAGAAAATGCCGGCCACAGGCAGAACGCGACCGCTCTGACTAATTTAGACATTACGTTTAAACAATGCACGATCAATTAACCGTTGTTTTGTCAAGAGCAGCGAGCCCAAAGAGAAAACTGAAATTGTTAGCTACGCGTATTGTTGAATTATTACCGGTTATTTATGTAGGCATGTCATTATTAAGTTAGGTTCGGAAAAAAGTCGCTTATCGTTATCTCCGCCTAAGCAAAAAATTGTTTACAAAGCAAGAGCGCCGTCAGAAATCGAAATTCTAAATTCAGTGTGTGGAAAATAATTATCGATTTATTAATTAATTATTAATCTCGTAGCCCAGTGGGCATGACTCTGGCTTCTCACAAATAGGGTTCCGGATTCGTTCCCGGTGAGGTCACAATTAATCTATGTGATTTACTCAAGCCTGGGTGTTTTTATTGGGCCTCTTGGCCCGTTGAAGCGTACAAAAAATCACTTAACACTAATTAATTTTTTATACTATTCTTCAAATCACACTATTTCGCAATTTATGACTCGATTTTTTTTTCGGCGTAGCGTTGCGCCTGATCGCAAAGAAGGTCCGTTCGATAACGAATGTAAGTAAGGTTTACCTTACTTTTGAGTTGCCAAGATTTCACGTTTGTAACGTATCTACAGTTTATTATATCATTAGTATACCCGATATTTTTATTAAAAAATATCATTTTTTTATATAATTTGACACATTTAATACATCAGTTTGAATTTACGAGTATGGAGCGCACTTTCAAGAGAGAAATATGTAGTCTATTTCTCAATACGAATTTGATGCAAATGTCTCTGAAGGGACTGGCATTAAATGGTTTGAATATTAGATTATGCATTGACAAATCAAGTTTAGAGTTTCGATTCGCATCCACAAATCCATTAGTGTCTCTGTAAATCTATAGAGTTAGTCATTTTGATTTTGACGCGAGTATATTGAACAGTCATTTTGATGTCAATGTTTAGGTACTCGCACTGGAAGTCGAGGAATGGATTTATTGACCACCGAGCCGGCAAATAATAAAGGAAGACATACCTTTATGATGGAATACATTTATTTGAATGAATTTGTAATAATTAAGGCTGCATTTTCACTGCAAATGCATTTTACGAAAACGTTAATGGTGAAAACAAATTCTCGAAATTCGTAGACATTTTTCGTTGTAGGAGCATACCCGAATTCAAAAATTATTAAGACTTGAATATACCAGTAGAACTAATTACAGTATAATGGACAAATTTAAAGTGTCCTGATTGTTCTTCATTTCCCTTTTAAAAATGTTTAATTCATTTTTTTTTTGTATATTTTATCTTCTTATCTTATTTACCTGGTACATTAATTTAATTATCTTTATTTTACTTTATTATTAATTTTTTAAAGGTTTCAAATTATTACTGTTTGCTTTTGTAAAAATGATTGTTTATATACGACATTTTTAAATTATTTATTTTAAAGCGTGTTATATAAAAATCCTTGTAACTTTCTTGTACTGTAAAAGCCCACTAGAAAGTTGATTAATAAATAAATATATCAAATGTGGGTTTTTAGTATACATTTATATCGAAATGTATATGCTAGACCACAATATTTAGGACGACAACGTAGATAAAACCTCTACGTCGTCATCCTAATTTTTTTTTCAATATTTCTTTTACTTATTTTTTGAAAAAAGTTGGACTATCATTACAGTAACTTACTTCCATTACGTAAAATTATTCCGCTTCGATACAAGTCGAATAAAATGAAAAAAAACCTTTCAAAAATTTAAAATATTAAATTGAAAATATGAAAAAATTACACAAGATTTTTATAATTTTTTTTATTTATATATTTTAATGACGAAAATGCAGTGTCCACGGGTTAGCTTGTAAATAAATAATCAAATACTCATATTCACCGTTTGATAATTTCTCTGAAACGAATTAAACAAAATCTCAAGGCAGATTAATTAAAACACTAATTACGCTTCACACAGCCTAACCTGACCTCTGATCCACAAATTATTCAAAGTCATTAATAAATCTTAACCTATAATTACATTCTGTTTGATTATTTGTTAACCCTTATCGTACTGTGATGGAAAATACCCAGCCGTGAATTTTTGATTTTTAAGTATCATAAGAGAATAACATCTGCGGAACATTTCGTCTTAAGGGGCTACACCACCTTGACATTTTCAAAAAAACGTTTTGCTTTTACTTTATCTTATAGCTTTGAGTTCTATGAATAATTTGAGACATCACTAATCCAAAAAATGCAAAATTTGGCTGACTTATAGCGAGGTGGTATGTTAGTTAGTTTCAAAATGGTGATAAGATACAATGAATAAAATACAACGATGGTGGTGAATTGGTGACAACATGAATTTAATATTACGTGTATTTACGTAAATTTGAAGTTAGAAGTTCGCGCATTCGTGGTAGCCTGGGTAGACATAAACAATAAGCTGAAAGAGAAGAAGTATGGAAGCCTTTGGGTGTTCATAGGGCTTACGACCTATCATACTGGCTTAAGTGATCACTTTACGCAATATAACGTTCACCATTTCCATCCGTGATAGAATACCACATCTACAAATTTTCGGAATTTGTATATATTTAAGTTTTACAACCCATTTCATATGTCCTAGGTATGTAATAATGATCATCAGCGCCACCGGCATCCAAAGCTTTTTATTCCCATTAATTAACCACAGCTGTCACTAATGAGATATATATATATATTCTTGATTTATAATGTCCCTGGGAAAAAATCCGGTACTGTGTTCTGAAAAATTTGGACAAACTCAAAATATTCTCCATACGTTATTATTTAAAACTCGGCCCACTATCCCAATTACAAGTGTCTTCGGCCTGCTCTAGCAACATGAATATGTATATCTAGTGTATCAATGTAGTGTGTGTGTGTGTGATCATGTCAGAATGTGTGAATAAATAATTGATATTATGTGCCCTACGGGTTCAGGTTATTGTCAAGAAAATGGATGATTTGTGTATCTTGACAGATATTGTATGACATTGTGACGCCGTTTTTTTGACGTTTTATGTTTGGTTTGAAATTAATGAATTAAATTACTGGCGACAAAACGATGTTATACATACCTGCCAAGATTGGGATAAAGATCTGACATCCCAGTATTGCTATTTTCAGAATAACACAGATTATTAGGGTCAGCACAATGCACATACGACACATTCTGTGATGGTAAGAAAATAAACAACATTATTAGCGGTCTGATTCGGTAGATCTTAGTTACTTTAGAGGAGGGTTAAAATCAACTCGAACGATTGGCACAACACTCGATCGCACGGAATCAAAATGGCCGCGCCCTTTACACATGTGTAACTCTCGCTCGGCGGCTGATTGATGCGCATGTCCACATAACAGTACCGAAGCTTACTCGGCTTAGGATAATATCCAGTCTTTGGCCATTATACATTCATCAATTACGAACAACGCGCGGTCTTGTAGCGCGGTTCGTGCCGTAATGGCGTCATTAGCGGCCGCCGGGGGTCAAGACGGCCCCGCGCGCTGACAGCCGATAGCGCGGGAAAGCGGGAGTCGCCGGCGGTGAAAATTGGGAAAAATTGCATTCATCTGGGTGGGTACCTACCGCTGTTCGGAGTCTACAGTTCGGGAGTCGGATCCAACGGTCCGGGTCCGTGAAAGAGATTTTTAGGAGATTTTCGGCAGAGGCGACGAGGGTATACACATATACGGCTGGCTTAAATGATCACTTTACGCAATGTGACGTTCACATGATTGACAGCCAAACCAATACAATTTTTGGAAGTTGTACGTACATATACCTAATATACTATTTATGCAACATTTTTTGCGTTTCACTTTATCTTACGCCAACCCTACGGTTGAGATTTGTCATCCCCATGAACTAGTATATAGTTGTATATAGGTCGCCACTGGTAATGAAATATCCATTTTTGATTTAGTGTACGAAGCAATTCTTTTTTAATTTGATTAAATTTATTTAATATTGAATATTTACTCACTTGCTCACCTCCAAGGTAGTTGTCTTCCGAGGAAATTCTTTCAGACATGTCCAAAAATGTGGACAATCGCGCGTAAAAACTATTAATGTATTCAAGATAAAAAAAACTAACCCATAAAAACCAAGTTTTTATTATACTCCCTTTCTTTGTAAAATATAACAACAATTAAAGACGAATTAAAACATATAACATAATATTACAGTAATTTCATATATTTCTAAAATGTCAGATATTTTGAGCTTTGATAAGACACTTCATGCTTTGAAGATTTAATTCTAAAAACATTTGTCAGTCATTTAGATTTTCGACATTCGTAGTGAAGTACCTATTATGTATACCGACGGAGTAATTCAAATTTAGAAAATATTATCGGCGCGGCGACCTCATCGGGCCGCCGCGCCGTAATCAAACTTTTCTAATGATTCCAATTTGAAAAAACCGATAAAATTTCTAAAAATCCGATATTATTTTATACTTATTATTTTTTTTAACGCAAATTTGACAGATCTTCTTGATCGTCGCCACGAGTCTACTTGCCAAGTTTCAGCTCGATTGGATCACGGGAAAAGGGTCAAAAATCGATCCAAAGTTTTTTTTGACGGCAAGCTGGCAAGCAAGCAAGCAGACGCCACGAGTTAATATAAAGGGAGTAAAAATAGACATAAACATTGCTCATGTTGTTTTATTTATCTACGAAAAACAATTATTATCTTTGTACACTTGCATAGACAATAATGCAATTACGGTAAATTCTTGGCAAATAGTCGCGCGGCCGGTCGTCTGGTGATATATTTTGCCAATATTGCTTTTACATTATGGTATTTTAAAATTTGCTTGTTTTAAGTTTTAATTAAATATTTTCTTTAATTAATTGGATGTCTGGATAGATATAATAACTAGAATATTTTTTAATTGATATTTTATGTTGATTATACATGATTATTTTTACATGCATCTTGCAGATGCAAGTTGCAGTTTGTACGCTTGAACACTTAACAGTATGTCTGTGGGTTAAAGGAACAAGCGAGTGAGTCAAAAAAATCGAGTTTTGAGTTAAGTTTGCAGACTTGTTATTTAGATACGTATCTAGCAAGGAAATATTAGATGACTCAGAAAATAAAATAAGATGTGACTATATTTTTATTTTTCAAAAGAGGATAAATGACATGATTAATTATTTGAAAAATTTGGCAAGACGCAATGAAATTAGTCAACATGGTTCAACGTTCTTGCGCAATAAACAAAACTACAATTGCAAAAATCAGATAAAAATAACAAAGCCATTAAGATATATTTCGTAAAAAAGAATTCCCAAATTTTGTTCTGGCTCTCATGAAAACTTGCATTTTTTACTTATTCGGTTGTTGCTTTCGCTCACAGTTAAACAATGTTGTAAGTTAAGACTACATTACTTAATAGTCTTTAAAAATAATATAATATTTAGAATATTTTTAATAAATATTTTAATTTGATAACGTATTGATATGATATTTAAATATGTGAAACATATTAATAGTTGTTACAATAAAATATTTTATGTGCTCTTGTTTGAGAGGAAGTTTGCTTTCAGTGTAATACAATCAAAGTAATGTAATTCATCTTCAAACACAGCAAAATTATTTTGTGGTGACATTACAATTATAATTTATAGAATTTAACTTTTTTTTGTTATCCTGACGAAGAAGCCATTAGCTTCGAAACATGTTGAATTTTTTCAATTATAAAAAAAGTGGTGTAAACAAAGTTTAATTCTATAATGTAATTCAGTCTAAACATATGTGTTAGAAGTACAAATCAAATATATTAAAATACAAATTAAGACAAAATCTTATGTATGTTAATATTTAACCACTAAAAAATACTTTTTGGTCTACTGGTTTCGAGACGTGACGTTTTTGACTGTTCGGTACTTAGTTAAATAGTTTTGAAATTATTAACTGTTTGGTCCTGTATCCGTATTCGTGTCGTATATTTGTGTTGTATTTGCGTTTTAAAAATGCCCCTCGCATTTTAATCTAGTGTAATGATATCTAATTTAAATAAATAATTATGTTGGTACGTCGTTACTATTGGTGTCGAAGTAAAATTAAAGTATATATCTCGTGGTGGAATATAATATCTCTATAAAATTAAATGGTGTATGTAAATACGGCAATTTATTTAAAGGTAGACACGGTTTTACCTTTGCCTACAAGAAAAGTAATGTTACGTAACATCGCCATCTTAGTCGGCTATCAGAGATACAGTTACGTATATGTATTATGTATGCACATACATACGTAGGCTTATACGCATTTAGAAATTTATTTATTTCGTTCTTATCCGGGTGTATATAGGATTAATATTATAAAAAATATAGCGTGCAAGATCATCAAACCGACAGATTTCTAACATTTATTATTTAATTTAGATTCTGAACAAAGATGAAAAATATTAGAATAAATAAATAAATCATTCTTTATGCTAGAGAGTTATAAAAGCAAAAGCAGCCACTGAGGTGTTTCTGAGATACATATAAAACACCTGTCACTATTCTCGGAAGTTCCTCTGGAATCTATGAATCTTACATCTCATTGTCAATAAGTTTTTAAAAACAATGCCACCTCAGTTTCCTTTTTACACACATGTATAAATAAATGTTAAACTTGGGAATTTTATATTTCATCCATATTTCATATAAAGTCTGTTAAGTCTGGAAAGTCATATTTCATATAAAATCTGGAATTAAACACATTCTAAATTATTATTACTCTGTGACAGTATTGATTTTTTTTTTTAGATATTAAAGCTGCCTTTGCTTTTATACCTCTCATGTATGTATAAATTACAGTTTAATGGACTCAATTTTTACTTATGTTTTTTCCCCATGAATTATATATATTTATTTATTTTAAAGTGTCATAATTATTTTTCATTTCACTTTTAAATCAATATGATTTGATTTTATCTTTTATATTTATTTTTTGGTTTATTTTATCTTCTTATGTATTTATCTGGTATATTGGTTAAATTATCTTTATTTTGTTCTATTATTAATTTGTTTAAATGTTTCTAATTATTACTGTTTGCTTATGTTCTAATCATCGTTTATATATATTGTTCATTTCTATTGTCAATTTATTTTATGTTGCTCATTTTATATTGTTATATTTTATATTGTTTATTTATCTTAAATATGTTATATTTATAGTATTATTTCTTAATTTTTTACTGTAATACGTGTTTTACGTTAGGTATATAAAATTCTTTTAATTTTCTTGTAATGTAAAAGCCTACTAGGGCGTTTATTAATAAATATATTTTTTTTTATTTAGTTGTAAAAATATTAATCTAGTAATGATATTTTTCAAAACATAAATTAATATTATATTACAGATCACGATCATATATCTAACTAATAATTCTGATATTGCCATGGGCTCTGAAACATATTTTTAAATACATAAGTGGTGGAAACAAAGTAGGTACATATTTATTAATTATATTAAACATTTCAAATAACATATATATTTTACGTATATAACCAGTCTTGTATATTTACCGGTAATAAAATATATTTATTCTCTCATGCGTGCCATTTTCCGATAGCCGTAAACGATGTTTTACCAATAAAAATTCTGTTAACTGCGGCCACGCCGTGGGCGGGTCCAGCGCCGACTCAAACAGGTAAATTGAGCTCTAGCAGCGAAAGGTGTGAGCAGTGCTCCACTTGAGTGCATAAATTACGAGAATTTGATAATGCATTTTGTCGCCGGTGCGAACTTACGAGAGTTTTAGCACTCGGGGCTCTCGAAAAGTGTGAGAAACGAGCGATATTATTGAAAAGTATATACATTTGAACCAATCGTTAAGTATTATTATTTAGTTGTGCAATGATTTTGTGTGGGGAGTATAATATGGTTTAAATTGTTTTAAAAATGTTAATCAAATTTATCAAAAATTTGCGATACCAAAAATTCACAAAATGTACTTCAATAATAATTAATAATACATTTGGATGTTTCAGTAATAGACCGAGATCAGCTGGAAATATTTTTTACCTAAATATAATACTAGCATAGCCCAACATCATTTCAATGCTCTTTCGATGACGCTGTTTTCACAGCCGTAACTCGCCGCCGAAATATATTGAATTTAATAATACTCTGCATCAAGGTGCATTTTTCGAGAATACTTGCACGTTGACCAAAATATTGTCATAAAGAAATATTAAAAGTAAAAATTTCTAGCATTTAAAAAAAATTAACATATAAAACTTGTACAGGAGAATTATGTGTTTTGATTTATATACCGTTGGAACTAAATAACTACTAATAAAATAATTTTTGACGGGTCACAGCTTATATAAAAAGCTAGCTAAGTAAGCTATTTAGAAGCAATTTTGGTGGATGCATTTGGCTTGATTGACAACCATGTAGATTTAGTATTCAATTCTATTGTTTTTGACGTAATCCATTTCGAAATTAATTAATCGATTAGAAAGACATACAGAAAAATCTAATCCACGAATTTTTTCGTGGATTAGATTTTTCTGTATGTATTTCTAATTGATTAATTAATTTGGTTTTAAAATTTCACAAAACCTTGTTCTGAAAATAATTGCAACTTCACAATAAGAATGTGTTCTTGAATAAAATAATCCATTTCCTTTTAACGCAAAAATGCAATGCTGCCGCTCTTTGCTGAATTTTTACAATATAGTTTAATGGGCCTTGCCCATTGATATTTTCCCGACATATTTTTTGTCGAATTATTTTTGCACATAAGAAATGGACCCTTTCAAATTTTATACATTTTTTTTTCATATACCTAATACGGTATTTATAATATTTGTTTTAGATCTAGTTTTCATACTCCGCCTTTAATTTGTCACCCTTAAACATCGCCTTACTTGCATATGCCCAGAAATTATTTAAAGTTTGAAGGAAAGGACTTTGAAATAAAGATACGCATGAAAAAAATTAATATTGCATTGGCCAAATTCCAAGAACTAAGAGGTGGTCATGGAATTCCTGGGTTCTCTCGATTCTCTTGCATCAAAAATGAAATTGTAATTCGAATCCATTATTAATAAGGTATCGCCACAGTCACGGCGACGATAATAGATAATAATAATTAATAACAGTAGAGGGCCGTAGATAACATCCGTAATTTATCTCAAACGTCGAATGGACAAAAAAAATTCACTTTCTCCGAATATTATTTCTAAAATTACGCAAGATGAAAGAAATGGTTTAATATGTACTGTACACAAGCCTGTTTTCACTCAATCAAAATACATAATTCTCTATGCAACAATATCCACTGCTAATGAAACAATGTTCATCACTAACGCTGCTCAACGCTGGATGGCGCTGTTTTCGCAGCCTATAAACGACGCTTATGAAACTAACCCAAACAGAGGCACAAATTTCAAGGTAATTTTATTTTTTATGAAAGTTACATTTTATTGGACATTTTTTTGAAAAATTGAATGTCATTCGGATTAATAAAACAGTGTTAATTCATATTGTAATGTATGTTAATGTAAAAATAATTTATTTACATTTTAGATTGATTTCAGAATATTTTTTTTGTTGTTGTGACTAATTAATGTAAAGTAATAGCTTATTAATGTTAAGCTGAAACTCAAACATAAAAAACCCGTCATTTGTGACGGACATTTTTTATAGTTAGTCTAGTAATAAATCATACGTATAATAATAAATAGCAACTTATTGATAACCGTATAAATATATTTATAATAAATTGTGTGTAAAATTGCAATGGAAATGCCTTTAGAAATTAAGTGAATTATGTGTTGTTTTCTAATGATTATACAGTTTTTTTGATGTGTTTAATCGTTCTTTAAACAAATTTAAGAAAAGTGTCCGCACCAATACATAAACACCTTCCATTAGCCGCACCTAGTGTACACCCAAATTTTCGGCTTCTACATATTGACCGCATCTTGTTTATGCGTATACCTGCCGTACGACATTATTTTCAATGCCTCTTTCATTGTGCGTTTTGAGTGTTGACATATCCATGTTTTTTTTGCTTGTACCAAATGTATGTATTACAATGTACGTAAACATATATTTTTTTATTTCAAAAAAATCCTTGTTTACAATATATAGGTACTTATAATAATATAACAATAAAAATATAAGATAAGATTAAACAATTTTTTTGTTGTTGTTATATTTGTGGATTATGCCACTCTTCTAGGCTACGCCTGTCCCAGAGTGGCGTTATAGAATACAATTATAATATTTTTTTGAACAATAATATTTGTTTTCATAAGGTAGTAATTATGTATCTACAAAGTATCAAGTGCAATGTTAGTGATAGGTTGAGTGAGTCATAAGTCCAAGTGTAAATATGTGTAGAATATTGTTTAATGTTATTTTATTATGCTACTTTAATTTTATTTATGTTTGTATTATGTATTACATAAACATGAACAAAAATATACACTTCTTTAATTATGATGAAAATTGTGTACAGAATTTCCTTCCAAGAATCAAAGCCTAAACGGCTGGTGAAACATTGCGCAAGTCTTGATTTGTGTGCTGCGAGTATGAAAATATCATTTCTTTTAATCTGACTCGCTGTTACTTCATTTGTATTCATTATTACGAGAAAGAATTTCCATTTATTTCTTACTGCGCTTATTACCCAGTAAAAAAGGTATCATTAGATTGCCGTACACGAAAAGAAAAAAAGTCAAAATGCAACAGATCAACTATCTAGATGAATTAATAAAAATTATGCGGGCTCTTGCAGCGTAATTTTTTTGCCACTTGTGATAATGCAGTAGTTTTATCTTTTATTTATTTATTTCAAAAAATCCTTGTTTACAAATAAAGGTACTTAATACTAATTTAACAATAAAATATAAGATAAATTACACTTTTTTTTGTTAAATTTGTGGATTATGCCACTCTACTAGGCTACGCCTGTCGCAGAGTGGCGTTATAGAACACAATTATAATATTTTATTGAATTCGTCAGTAATATTTATTTTCATAAGGTAGTAATTATGTATCTACAAAGTATCAAGTGCAATGTTAGTGAAAGTTGAGTGAGTCATAAGTCCAAGTGTAAATATGTGTAGAATAATTGTTTAATGTAAAAAGGGTTAAAGTTTTGTTTAAGATTATTTTTTATTTTCCTTAATTAATTAATTTATTTATATAGGTATATATTTTTATTTGTAGACATTATTATGCAATTACAGTAAGTAAATTTTCAGTTGCTGTTCTACCTTTGGAGGTAAGCCAGTTGTTTGCTAAAGCTTTTATTTTATTAATTGAGTATATTCTGATTTCCGGGAAGTCTGTTTTAAATATGTTAAATATTTTAGGCCCTATGTATGAGTAATTTTTCTGTCCATGTGTTATCTTAGTTTTTGGTATTTCGTCAAGGTTTCGTAATGCTTGTCTAGTATTATGTGAATGCGAGTTACTGGTTGCTGTTAGGTGGTTTGTGTTTTTGATGTAGAAGATGAGGGTAGACTTAACGAACAGCTGTCTAACGTCCAGTACATTAAATTCTCTGAATAGTCTGTCTGATTGGTATGTAAATGGTTTCTTATCATTGTAACTACTGCCACTACAATCCCTGGTGGGTCTTGGTCTCCTTAAGAGAATTCCTCCATTGACCTCTGTTTGATTTCTGAGAGCTGAATAAAAACGATACTCTACTATCTCTATCTAAGAGAGAGTACGGGCATTACCCATCTGTAGTGAGCTGTCATTTTTTTGTCAGCGCAAGTTTAATTGATCAATCAAATCCAGGATCAGGTCTCATGCTCAGACCTATAAGCGGGACATCGTCGTCTGCCTCCCAGTCAAGGTGACTTCCGGACTCTATATCCTCTATTTCTTCTATGCTTTCGTATTCGCACTGGGATCATAAACCCAATTGTAGTTTTTTTTCTACTTAATTACCATCACGCCTTTTCCCAGTGTGGGGGTAGGCAGAGAGGATAGAGCGCCACACTCTTCTATCCTGACATATAACTCTCGCCTCATCCACATTCATACATCTTCGCAAGCAAGCTCGACGGTTGTTGAGACTTCTGACGGGACCATCTTCCAGTATCTGGTTAATCTAGTCATGCCACGTCTTCTGCGATCGCCCTCTCTTTCTGGTCCCGTCAACACTTGCATTATAAATCTTTCTTACTATTCTTAATCATTCATTCGCTCAACATGCCCAAACCAACTGAGCGACTCTGTTTTAATTCTATGAATTATGCTAAGATTAGCTTTATATTTATTACTAATATCTTCATTCTTAACTCTATCATAAATGGATTTGCTCTCCGATCTCCACTGCATTCAGTCTACTTTCAGCTCCAGGCTTCACTTCCATACATCAGTGTCGGTCAGTTTTTTTCTATTTGTCAGTAAACATCACTCTGATAAATTTCTAGTTCAGAAGACAGTAAAATATCAATCGGTAATATCCGCATAAATATCAATTGATGTATATCGTGATACATATCAAATAAACCAAAGTAAAGTCTTAACCAACACATCATGAGTGGTAAAAAAAAGCGTAGGAAGACGCCGCATCTCAACTTGGGGAGGTGAATAGAGTTATGATCGCCTTCCTCTGATAAGAGATGGCACTACAAGAAGAAGAATATTATAACATTGGTTAGACGAGATTTTTGCCCTGTGCATTTAATTTATTATTTTTTAATTAATATCAGGCATTAAAAGTTTATCAAAAGAGGAAGCATTTTAATGAGTCATTAACACAATTTAATAACTATTTACGACCGCAACGGCTCCGCCCAAAATATTGTTAATAGATTATTAAAATATAGGTAGACACAACGAGCGTTCTATATAATAGTAGCGATGTAGAGACACAGTTCCTACCTTTAAGATTAATAACTGTAATATCGTTATCGCGTTTTTTCACTATGGCAACACGTCGTTCGTAAAGACGGCCGTACACACACGGCTTTTTCAATCTCCCCATTGTTCGTTCACAATTAAACCGGCCTTAGGACCTACCTAGCGTCGAGAACTCGTTTTTTTCGGGCGCGCAATAATTTCTTCGTGGAGGGGCAAAAAATCTTATTACAGCTTTTTTTCCCGCGTCGTGATTTTACGAACACATTTTCAAATAGTCTTAACGGTCGTTCGTTTTGTTGCGAGACTTTTTATGTACTATTTATATTTAATATCGGCCCATTGAGTCAATGGTTTGGGTGTCGTTAGTGTTGTGGTGATTGGAGGCCGGCGATTCGCGTAAGTGTATATTATTTAATGTAAAATGTCTGTATTTTCTTGTGAAGCGATAAGTGTGAGACCTCCTTATGCCGAACACATCAATGGTATTTCGTATTTTTTTTTAAGAAGCAAAATGCGACACCACGATTAGGAAATACAATCCCGATCCCGCGAGATCTCGAGGCATTTTATGAGATCAATCCCGAACCGAAAAATCGGACGAGATTATCGGGATTATCGGGATTGATCAGCAATTTTTATGTTTTGTATGTTTAATTGTATATCTCTACAGAGCTTTTAGTAAGTACTTAAAACTTATGTTCATGTCACATTCAAATAATGAAAATAGCTTTGAATAATATTTTCTGTATTTTATCAACCTAACATAGTAATAAAATCTACTACTAGTTAGTGGTTTTTACTCTACTACATTGACTGATTGTTGCTTGGAAAAACGCCTACAAAAACTTTAATGCTAACTAACTAACTAACTAACCATCACGCCGATTCTCCGCAGGGGTAGGCAGGGAGGATTGAACGCCACACTCTTCTATCCTGGCACACCACTTTTGCTTCGGCCACATTCATACATCTTCTCATACAAGTTGTACGGTTGTTGCGGCTTTTAACGGGGCCATCCTCAAACACTTGTTGTATCACATGACCAAAGCATCTCAGCACTGTCAAAGGAAACTTCAATGTAATGATTAATAATGAACATTTTATCAAAATTGCTGATATAAAAATGCAAGGCATTGTCGTTAATTGCTATTCAGCGCTATAAACAAAAAAAAAACACAAAAATATTCGGGATCCGATCCGTAGGGATCCCGCGGGATTGGTAATTCTAATATCGAGGGATCCCGAAACAGCAATCCCTACTCGGGATTGCATTCCCTAACCACGATAATTGCGCGCAAAGCAATCAAAAGGCAAAAGCGCGCAGTACTATCCACCAACAGCGCGCAGAACACAACTACAATATAAATAATGAAGATGTGCTTTCGTACGCTCTCTTTGCATACATTTGTAATCGATTTTTTAACTTCACAACTGCATATCCAAATTTCAATGCTTAACTTAATGTATAGTCATCCACTTTACACTAATGTTGAAAGTTCCAGAGATCTAGCTAGTCGGGAAGTTGTTGAAAAATCAATTAGAAAATTCCACCACAACAAACAAACAAACAATTAACAATAAACTCGCAAAGAGAGTTACAGAAAAGCGTGTAAAAATTAATATTGCGTTAAAAGCAGCAGTTTATAGATTTTTCTGCGAAATATGATTAACTTGACGACTTATTTTTAGAGATGATAAATCGTTTAATAAAATGCTCATTCATGTCTGGTTTTTCTTCGTTTTGTGAACATTTTCTCTCAGCGTAGAAAGTTGTTGTACAGAAGCTTCTAGAAAGGATATCCGTGAGAAGAGAATTCAAAACACGCTAGAATCTCTTGAGGAAAAGATAACGTCACTGGTGAGTCACGTAGAAATGACGGCCAGTCTTGAAATAACAGTAAAAAATAATTTTTCCTTATTAAAAGTATTTCTTTAAGCGGTACCCTGTGTGCGTAGAACAGAAACAGGTTTTCAATTTTTTGAGGCTTAATCCAAGATTAAGGACATAATTATCAAAATTATAACTGAATTTGTTTTAGCCAATTAATTTTATTTATGAAAATCAACCGGTTTCGGTAAAGATAACTTTCTACTAGTCCATGATATTTGACAGGTGGACTTCTATCTAAATTTTGGAGATAAAATAAAGTTCTTATATAAAATATATTTTAGTTGCCTTGTATTGAGGCGAATGACTTAAAACAATATTGAAAATTAGAACTTTGTTTACTTTCACTATTTATTTATAACGATTAGAACGTTTTTGATACTAACGCATCATCTTCAGTAATGTTACTAATACTAAACTTAAGACTAAAGGACGGCATGAGGAGTGGGGTAGAAATTAGAGTTGGATGGGTTTGTGGGCGTGGTCATTAGGCACACAAGAGGTGACGTAATATAAGGTGTTTGAATATTAATTACATTTTGGTTACTACAAATCAATAAGTTTTCTAAGTTTTGTCACTTAGATATCAGTTAATGACCACGCCCACATACCCACCCGACTCTAATCTCCACCCCACTCCTCACGACGTCCTTTGGTCTTAAGTTTAGCACTAGTAAAGCTACTGAAGACGTTATTAGTAAATAGTGAAAATAACAAATCATTTTTTAATATAAGTTAAAATGACCTTTCACAAAGTTACACAAGAAAATTTCGAAAAAATATTATTAGATCGGATGACTTTATTATATAATATTCGATATTGGTTACATTAATTTGTTTTAACGCTTTACTGAAGATAATTATAAATATTGAAAAAAATTCAAACTTTGAAGTCCTCCATAATTATTGACGTCATAACACTTTCAAAACATTATTTAGGCAGAAATGATCTAAAGGTCGCGGTTTCGAATCTCACTCCAGATCAGTAAGTTTGTCCTATTTTCATAGCACAAGCGTTTAGCTTAGTTTGAAAATAGTATGAATATTGATGTGACACGTATTCCGTGTTCGCATCTCTATTTAAAAAAAAATCTACCTGGCACAAAATAAACTATTATTTTCTTGGAAAATTAAAATAAAACATAATATTGTCGCATTTTTTCGTTTCTTAATAAGTACATGAAATAAGTACATGAAATAAGTACACGAAATAAGTACACGAACGCACGTGCACCGGCGAAATCTGACAATTGTCAATCACGGAGGAGAAATTATTAAAAAAAAAATCATCTTCAAATATAGCAAATTTATTTTGTAGTAAAATAATTATAATTGATATAAATTAACTTTGTTAAAACCACTTATTTATTGAAAAAAATTCAATTCTTCTCTGTCAGAAGAAGCCATTGGCTTCGAAACATGTTGATTTTTTTTCAATAAATAAGTGGATTTAACAAAGTTAATTTATATCAATTAAAAAAAAATGTTTTTTTAATTAGAGCCAATAAAAAAATGCCACCTCCTTGTAAAGTTTCAACCTAAATTTTACAATATTTATTAGGGCGATTTCTAGACCCGAAAAAGTTATATATTCACAAGTTTAACTAGTGTAGGAAGGAATTTCACAGCGAACGGCTACACAAACATCGAGCGAAGAAGATCAGAACAACAAATATATAATTAACATGTCAGAGGAAGCTGATTATCCGCGGTAATCTCGGAAGATAAAGTAGCGACTTAAACCAACAGAATGATATACGATACGCTGAAAGCGGATCACCTGCACTGGGAACCTAGAAAATATTACCCGGCTCATACGTGCTACCCGGGTACTTGTTGCAGTGTGGTAATTCATATTAGATGAAAGTGGTGTGGTGGAAGATGGATGGCTGCAATTATGGAGGTTTACCAAAGCGCTCTTAATAATAAACTATTTGAATACTTGTGTTTAAAAAATATCCTAGGACGTCGTTTTTTCCGAAACATTACAATAATCAAAAAAAGTAGCCCATAAAAACCAAGTTTTTGTTATACTCCCTTTCTTTGTAAAATATAACAACAAATAAAGACGAATTAAAAAATATAACATAAAACTAAACTTACAGTAATTTAATATATTTCTAAAATGTCAGATGTTTTGAAGATTAAATTCTAAAAACATTTGTCAGTCAATTTAGATTTTCGAAATTCGTAGTGAAGTACCTATTATGCATACCGACGGAGTAATTCAAATTTAGAAAATATTCCGCGACGTTATCGGGCCGCCGTTGCTAATAATCAAACTTTTGTAATGATTCCAATTTGAGAAAACCATTGAAAATTTGAAAAATCCAAAATTATACTATAATTATTTTTTTTTAATGAAAATTTGACAGATCTTCTTGATCGTCGCCACGAGTCTGCTTCCAAAGTTTCAGCTCGATTGGATCATGGGAAAAGGGTCAAAAATCTATCCAAAGTTTTTTCGACGGCAAGCCGGCAAGCAAGCAAACAGACGCCACAAGTTAATATAAAGGGAGTAAAAATACAAACTCTTTATAATAACCATAATCGTTTGCATTTTATTGTAACGGAAGTCGCGTACGCATTGTAGCGGTAATGTGAGACCGCGAGATGCGCGCACATCCATTAAACTGTCGACCATCTTGAATCGAGTACCACTCATAAAGATACTCAACTCAAAAGCTGACGAATGATTGGTTATTGAATTGAAAGCTAGAACTGTTTATTGAATTACGATTTTAGGTGTGTATGTTATTGTAGATGTTTTTGCAAAAAAGACGTAATTGTCAGATATTTGTTTTCATAACAAAAAACACATTCATTCATTCGACATTCAATGCGGCTGTCAAAGTTGTACAGTTTCGAAACATTTGAATACGGAACTGAAAATCGAGAAAACGTGAATGTGGGTTGAAACTTTTTTTGAAAAATGTACACGCATTTTGATACATCGCAGCATATGTCTTTGAATCGTCATGAGACGTCGATTCGAAGACATTTCTCTTATTTATTAGCTATCAAAAAACCAATAGTTACATTTGTACCACTTCAAAAACTGACATAGATATGGTGGCAACGAATTCGGTCGACCTTAAAAATAATAATCAATTTTATACAAAGTGTGTTATTTTTAAATCCTTAATAAAATATTAACTTGATTCTTCTGGAAAATATTGGAAGTTAAATTTAACACACTTTCGGTCATCCAATTGTCCTGAAATTTTGCACATCGACTTGATGTCGATGATAATATATTCTTACACATTTGGGGTCATACATACACATACGCACATAAAAAAATCAAAATTTATCTCAGATTTACGGGCAAGTACCTACTTTCTGGTACTATTCTAAAATTATTTAAATTTATCACCGTTCAAAAGTTTTCCGTTGTTCAAACAAAAAAGTTCACCGTTGATTTTATTGAGATGTGTCGTTTACGGGAGTGAGAAATGGTAGAGGTCTGGGGACCGTACTTTGAAGGACTGCAAATTCACCTACTGGTGGATTGCTTAGAGATTAATTTCATCTGTCTATTTGAGGTCTATTCGGTGAGTAGCTTTTTACCCGTTTGGGACTGTTTGGTCAATCCCGTTTTCTTTTGGTTCTGATACGAGTTCGTTTTCTTTTAGTTCTGATACTGATTAGTTTTATTTGTTTTGATTTGTTCAATTTACTGTTTATGATGGTGGATATTTTGCGGTTGCGTCTTGTGTGCATATTCCCCCAGTGAACCCGAATGGATTCTTATTTATTATAGAATTGACTTTTGTGATTGAGTTTAGTCTCTTTTGACTGCTTATTCAAAGATTTTCCACACATTAGATAAATAGTATATTACCTAATTCTCATTGTTTATTAAATTAGATTACCCTACCTATAGGATTGTAAGTGATTATCCCTCACCAACACAAGAATCATAATTCTTTTTGGTGAGGTAAAACATATCTTAAAAAAATGAACTTTGTATATTTGCTAGGTACCATTGTAATAAAATATTAAATGTATTATCAATTAAATAATAAAAAAATATAAAAAAGTCTCTTTATTTAAAATTTCTACAAAAACGAAAGCTTGTTGTTTTTCTGCAAAATAATTATTTAAATAATAATTGTCATTTTATAAAGATGTTTTCATGGGTTAATTTTTTGAAATAATTGAATGCACCGGTTTTTCCTGCAGTGATGTAGGTGCCATGGTAAGATGAATCAACGAGTCTGCATACTCGGGATCACGTCTGCCTCGGAGGCTGCGCTGATGAAGAACCTAATAAATAGCGCTGTGTGCCCGGCTGACTTTTACCGGAGTGTATTATTTTTAAATATAGGGTCCATCTAAAACAGGCCGATACACATTACTTGGCTGAATAATTCTGGCTTCCGGAGTTGGGACTGAAACCTGTTTGATGGTCCAGTTTCCAGCTTCTTAATCACGACATGGACCGTGGACACGGAGCCGCTTCTTATCAGTATAGGTGGTTTTTTTTCCTAGTAAGAGAGATTAGAACTACGTAGTTTGTTGTGACTTAATGACTAGTATCTTTTAATTTATTTGTTAGATAAATGAACACAACACTTTTCAACTATACGCAGATTAGTGCTGCGTTATTAAAGTAACTAGCTGGTCGTACCCGGCGTTGCACGGGTTAAGGATTAAGTAAAAAATAAGTTTATGAGGGAAAACAAAGGGTCCGCTGTTCTCTAAAAAAAAATGTTTCCATCTAATGTTAACATAAGTTATTGTAACATAACTGTAATACTTAGATATATGGTATCGCGGACTTTTTTGTAGATATTAATGTCCTCTATAAAACTGTAGTACATTACTTTGCTCTATTGGCAATAATTTCCGCAGCGTACGCAATATAAGGTTTTTTTTTCTTAATTTTTTCACACGTTGGTTACATTATAGAAGTTTTCATACGGATCCCTAACATTTTTGAAAATATTCTATAGCCTATGTTCATCAGGGATAATGTAGGATTCTGAATGTGAAAGAATTTTTCAAATCGGTCCAGTAGTTTCGGAGCCTATTCAATTCAAACACACAATCAAATCTTTCCTCTTTATATTAGTATAGACTAGGTAGCAGGGCGTGCAGTGGGAACATCGCAGCATGACTTTTACGTAACCAATTACTTGGAAAAAAATCGGAATACAACATATATTTCGTAATATTCCTATCACAATTGTTATCGTGGCATTCATATTTTGGTACATCATAATAATCTGTAGCATAAATATTTTATTTATATTTTTTTCCAAAATATATGTTTGCAAAAAATCATGCTTCAAAGCATGCTAGGTAGTATCATACAGGGTGCAATAGAGCTAGTCCACCAATACTTTAAAGGTAGATACATTCCTAAATTATGAGTTGAAAATATTTATACCAATGTCCTAATACCAATAGTTGTACAGATTAGCGACTTTAAAGTTTGCATTTTTTATTTTCAATATTTCCGACTTACTTTTTGTAATCAATCAACTATCATTTAAGCAACTTACATCGAATACTAAATTTCTTTTCGCTTTAATACGAGTCAAATAATATTACAAAAAAAATATTTTTCCAATTTCTGTAAGGTCGATCATTTTATTTGTGGGGTGTAAAAGCAAGGGCAGCAATATCTAAAAAATTTTAAAAATGTTTTGAATGCAGTCACCGAGGATTACTAATTTCAAATATACTGAATTATAGATTTTATCTATGTATCCCTTCCAAACATATAGGCTATATTTCCTATAAAATCACGAATACAGTGCATTAAAAATAATAATACTTAATCCTCGATGACTGCGTTCAACTTTTTTTGGATATTGCTGCCTTTGCTTTTATACCCTACATTTGACTTCGATTAAAGCGAATGAATTTTTAAAATTCGATGAAGTTAAAAATTTTAGGCAGTAACGCTTTCATTCATTCGACATTCAAAGTTGTATAGTTTCGGAACTTTTGAATACGGAACCGGAAATCATTAAAACATGAAAGTGGGTAGGCCTTGGATTTTTTTTTTTTGAAAATGCACACGTTTTTTGACTCGTCGTATCATATGTCTTTGAATCATCGTGAGACGTCGATTCGAAGACATTTATCTCTTATTTTAGCTATCACAATCTAATACTTACATTTGTACCACTTCAAAAATAAATATTAATAATTTAATTTAACTACACTAAAGTGTTATCAATTATATTTATCATCTAGCTAGACATCGTATTGTTATATAATATAAATATACATTTTTAACCAATATGTAAATACAAATGATCACAATCACATCAAAAAAGGATAACTTCTACGGCGCGTACCTGAATACACGCTCTAACATTTTTTTTCAATATGAATTACCTTAATAATTATTATTCTTTGAAGCGTATACATTGGTATTAAATGAGATTTATATTCTGCATTATTCCATTTTGTAAAAGTGACTGCATAAGGACATAACAAACTAACAAAATGTTATTTATGTTAGTTAAACAACCACAAAAAAAATATTTTTTTGTCTACCGGTTTCGAGACGTGACCCGTCTCTTCGTCAGGACAACCACTACACTATCACGTATATGTCCCTACACACCACAACCGTAGTATTATTTACACACCAACACCTACACAAAATGTTACTATAACAAAAGGCCGAATCAAAAATTTGCAAATCATCTCTTCCAATCATCATTTTGATACATAACAAGGGTAAAAATATTGAATACTAATAATAAAGGGTTAAAACATAATAATGTGGAATTTTTTTATATTCGTAAAGCCATAAAAAATAACATTCCTCTAATTAATCAAATAGATTTCCCCCACAGTTCTCCGTTTGATTTAAAATTATCAGGTAGAACCCAAGATTTTTCAACATCCCCTATAGACCCTACCCCGTTTCCCTCTCACTTCTACTCAAATTCTTAATCATTTTTGATAAGAAACTTAGAGCATGTTGGTCTTAAGTTAGAAGTAACACGCATGTGAAGAGTATTTTGTGAAGGTGTTGGTGTGTAAATAATACTGTGGTTGTGGTGTGTAGTGATATTTACATGCTAGTGTAGTGGTTGTCCTGACGAAGAGATGGGTTACGTCTCGAAACCGGCAGAAAAGTAATTTTTAGTGGTTATACACTAACATAAATAACATTTTATTAAAATGTCTGACCACAAAGTTAATGATTTAAATATTAATAATACAACATAACAAACTGTTTTCAAATATTATAAAAACTCATAAGAATGCAGCCGATTACATGCAGTAGCTGATTTTTTTAAATGCATCTTAATTAGCTAAAATGCGCATTGAAGAATTCAAAATGCATCAAAGTAAACAGATTTTCTTGACATTTGAAAGGCATGGCTCGATTTCATGGTAGATTATGTATTACAAGAGATTATAAATATTTAACTGTAATTTCGGATATTTTATACGCACCGTATGTATTACCGAGAAGCGAATCTCGACCTTTCGTTGGATACTTATCCAACGTCATCAGGAGGACGACCTTTACCCGCGGAGGTGGAGGTCGGACTGATTAAAGGTGCTGCTTTCTAGGGCGTAAATTGTATGCACTTTGTTGTGGAGTGTTCTTTTCTTCTACAATACAGGTCGCCAGTGTGCAATATGTACTAGTTACGTCGGCGGATTTTACTGCGACTTCTCTCAAGGATTGAATCAGTGTCGTTAGAACAGGGCGCCAAATACTTGATAGTTTGTAACTGTCATCTCTATTGAAATTGGGATGTTTGTATATTTCAATGGACTCTCTCAATAATCTGGGTATAAGGTACGGTTCTGTTGATAAGATTTTTGCCTTGTCAAATCTGATGAAGTGACAGAGATTCCCTTTGGATGCATGTTCGCAAATTGCCGATGTATTGGAGTTGTTGTTTTTAATTGCTCCAATGTGTTCCCTCAATCGTGTAGCGATATTGCGTTTGGTTTGTCCTATGTAGAAAGCTCCGTCGAGATTCGCTTCTCGGTAATACATACGGTGCGTATAAAATATCCGAAATTACAGTTAAATATGTCTAACGACAGTAATAACAACCTTAACTCTTTAAAAAAGATTATAAATATATGTATTTAATGTCAAATGATAATTACCTGGACTTCAATAACACTGGAAAGGTCCACGTAAGCCAGCGCCACGTTTGGATTACCACGTTCCTTAGTCGAAACGTAGAACTCGCAAAATGGCGTCGAGTTTCTCGTTTTCGCGCCACTCTAAACTTTGCGCAAGTACGCGATTATTCCACCATTCGAGATCGAGAACACGGCACGAGATCTGTACCGGATTGGACGTTAAATTTTTGATTTAATCGGATGTGTGTTTGATCTTATCGAAGCTGATTTACCGTGGTAGACTCCTGCCTTATCTCCGCGGCACTTATGTCACTGTTTGTGTCTTGAACGTTGCAACATTTGTTTAGAAAACAGTTGTTTGTTTAATGTTTGAGAAGGTGTGTAGATTATTTTCACTGTTTTGCACTCACTTTGGTTTTTTAAACTGTTGAATTATTACATCAAAATATTTATTATGTAGTTAACACACACTGAAAATTTTCTTCGTCTTTAATCTTTAATCTACAATAATTTTAGGTAGATACTTTTCTACATAAAAGTCTATAATTTTTATTATCTACATGATTAGTGATGGTATTTTAACCGGTGACGTACTTAACGTTATTTGAAATTACATACTGATTGCATGTATGTTTGACAACTGATTTTTCGAAATTCGACGGGCAGCCATCGTCATCGACACAATTAGAAACAAATCCCAAATTTATATAATGGACATATCCTGTTCAAACCAATCCCTCCTTCCTTACTTTCAAGATACTTCAACATTTTACGAAGAAGAAGGTAGAAATATTGAGAAAAAATTAAACTTTGTGTATCGCTTATCTCCTTGAGTAAAAAGTACAATTTACCTTACACTCCCAAAGTGTAAAGTAAATTTTCTATTAAAAAAATAATCAAAAAGACTCCCCCGAAGTTTTTGCTACTGCAAACGAGACACCCTGTATTTGTAATATCTCAATATATTTGCATGTGAAATGCGTAGTAACATTCAAAAAGAAACTGATAGTTTGCATTGGATTGAAGTATCAATTGCGTTAGAAAAATAATAGGAGCCGGCGACCGTTAGACTTACGTTGTGGTATCGAACCCGAGTTGTTTTCCGAAGGTGTTCACGATAGTAGGTAAGGTAGTTTGGATATCATGACATTTGACTGAGGAGGATTTCGGCACATAACAGGTAAGGACGTTACAAAAAATGAGTAAGGTTCATTCCTCATTCCGTCTACAAATTTTTTTCCATACGAGCGCCTTCGTGATCGCATTCAGTCTAGTTTCATTCCTTTTTTGCCAGTTCACTTCCGTACATCAGAGTTGGCACTAGAACGCCACTATGTATCGCTATTCTTGCTTTCTTTGACAGATTGGCCATGGTTGCATTCAAAGCGCCATTTAAATTGTTTCTCAGCCTTGCCGCCTCCACTAAAAATACTTCCCAAATAAACAAACTCTCAATTTTAAAAAAAGTAAAAATGTGTTGTGCGAGTTTAAGGTAGGTTTAAAATTGTTGAATATTAAAGAATAATGAATGAATAAAAATATCATAAATGAATCAACACATATACGCCAAATGACCTCATTTCCAATGCATTCTCTTTTTTTTAAATCTTTTTTTAAGGCTCTTTTTAAAAGCTGCAAGCTTGACTTCCATGCATCAGTGTCAGTACCAGGACTCAATTATCTACTGTAAATCTTATCTTTTAGTCACGTCAGTCGAAGCGTTGTAGTATGGGTAATATATTATTTACGTAGCTAAACACGTCTCACTGAAGAGTGTAGATTTAATCGCCCTAAATATTTTAGAAAACTGTTATTTATATCGGCGATAACTCACTTTTAGTATCGCAAATAAAGCCATTGGAGCATTGCGATCTCCCGAAACTAATAATTTTACCAAACGTTATTGATTGGGCGTTAAAATCGGTTTTATAGTTGATATATTATTCTCACCGTTAAATATTAACGATTTACAAATGTTCAGAACGAACGGGACTTAGGTCAGTTCTATAAATCCAAGTAAAAAAAAAGTAACCCATAAAAACCAAGTTTTTATTATACTCCCTTTCTTTGTATAATATAACAACAATTAAGACGAATTAAAACATATAACATAACACTAAACTTACAGTAATTTAATATATTTCTAAAGTGTCAGATGTTTTCAGCTTTGATGGACACTTCATGCTTTGAAGATTAAATTCTAAAAACATTTGTCAGTCAATTTAGATTTTCGACATTCGTAGTGAAGTATTATACCGTCGGTATACCTATTATGTATACCGACGGAGTAATTCAAATTTAGAAAATATTCCGCGACGTTATCGGGCCGCCGTTGCTAATCAAACTTTTCTAATGATTCCAATTTGAAAAAAACAATAAAATTTCTAAAAATCCCAAATCATACTATAATTATTAATTTTTTTCAACAAAAATTTGATAGATCTTCATGATCGTCGCCACGAGTCTACTTGCCAAGTTTCAGCTCGATTGGATCACGGGAAAAGGGTTAAAAATCGATTATTTTCATGGTCTATCTTATGTTACCATATTGATGGTTTGGTTGGGATGGTCTCTTGGAATGGAGATTGAAACACCGACCACAGAAATATGAATCACTAAACAATAATCTGTACCACTATTTGAATAAGCTACTCCAATATATAACTCCTAAATTTTATTTGAATATATTACAACTATTAAAGTACTAGACGTAACCCGTCAAAAATTACGGTAATTTTACATGCCGGTTCCTAAAGAATAAGTATTTACTTATTTGTAGCTGACACCCGTGAAATAGTGATAACGACTTTTATCTAAATATTGGAATACTCTTTTTTATATTTCCACGGCAGTTAATGGCACCTACTATTTTAAACGAGACAACATAATTAAATAATTCATATTATAAATAATATAGAAATTAAAATAAAATCAAAAATAAAATGAGAAAAAAATTTCCGGTTCCGGGGATCGAACCCGAGTCCCCAGGGTGGGAGCCGGATATCCTACTGTATTGTGCGCTGTATAATTTGATTAGTTGGTACAAATGGTTCGTATCTTTGCTAAGTTGTATATATAGTCTATTTTTTAAGGGTAGTAAAGGTAGTAAAGCCGACATAGGATGACGGTAACTTCCGTAGGTCTCCGCGTTCGAGTTTGCTCGCCCGGGGTTCAAGCCCCATCTTTTTAAACCGTGAATTTGAAGGAAATTACGGACGTTACACGAAGTTACGGGGACAGACAGACAAAGAAAATTATAATTCGGGTAATTTTGATCTCTTCTTTTTCCATAATCAGCCAGAAAATTTGCCTTTTCGTAACAGAGTTTAAAAGATTCCGATTTGTATCAAAGGTTTTTCATTGTTAAGTCGTCATCATCATCATTCTTGGCACTACGACCCTTGGTGGGTCTTGGCCTCCTCAATAATTTTCCTCCACTCATCTCGGTCTAGTGCCAGCTCTCTCCAGTTTCGAAGCTCTAAGGCAGAGATATCTTTGAGGACGTTATCACTCCATCTTAATGTTGGCCTGCCTAAGCTCCTTCGCCCTATTGGCCTTGAGTTCAGCAGGGACTTAGGTGCTTGATGCTCGGACATTCTCTCCACATGACCCAGCCACCGAAGTCTTCCCAGTTTTATAAATTTTGTGACGTTTGGCTCCTTACATAGAGTATAGAGCTCATTGTTGTAACGTCTAAATTTTATTGTCAAGTACCTAGTATGAATTTTGAGCAAAATCTCAAATGATACCTTGTTCCAACTTCACGACATAATTGTGTAGATCGTCTGTAATTCTTATTTAATTTTTTTTCAACAATAGGGATGTTGAGCCGTTATCATTCCGAACCAGGTGAGTTCCGTTCAGCAAAATCTCGTGAACCGCTCTGACGCAATAAAGATGTATTTTTTAATGCGACGTTTAAGCTCGTATTAATTAATTTGTGTAGACGTTAATGTACACAGCCGCCAAAAATATATTTAAATAGCTTGAATGGATATCTGCACGAGATTTGTCCCATGTTCACAGGAATTGTAAAATTAAATGAATTATTCCTTATTTTATGTACAGTAGCGTAACTTAAAATTGGGCATTTTAACTTTTTGTAAAGTGTCGTTATTCATTGTAAACAATTACATTTTGAATTTTTTAAATTAAAAAATCAACACACGATTTTGAGAGTTCAATATTATTACTATCCAAACCAGGACAATCACAGGACACAGGACAGGACAGATTATGCCATTATCAAATTTATCAAAAAATATGACATGAAGAAGAAATAGAAATCATATTAAAGAACACATTCTCATTGTGAAGTTGCAATTTCAGAACAAATTTCTGTGAATTTTTAAAACCAAATATATTAATCAATTAGAAAATACATACAGAAAAATGAAATCAACGATAAAATATTTGGCTAAATATAAGAAAGAGACTATATAAGGATGATGTATTTTTTTTTAATTAGAGATGCGAATACGGAATACGTGTCATATCAATATTCTTACTATTTTAAAATTAAGCAAAACGCTTGTGCTATGAAAATAGGACTAACTTGCTGGTCTGGGGTGAGATTCGAACCCGCGACCTTTGGATCACGAGGCAAGAGTCCTAACCACAAGACCAACAAGCTACTCGTGTTGACGGAAATGTACAAGACCGCTACAGCGTAATTGGGTAACGCGCCTGCCCCGGATAGGTGGAGATCCGTGGTTCGAATCCCGGTAGCAGCCAAATGTTTTTTCTGTATGATTAATTGAATTAGTTTAAAGAAATAGAAAATTCATAAAAGTCTGATATAATCGAGCAATCCCGAAGAATTTTTTTTGACGTTGCCATAATATTCGAATGCTTTTTCTGGTCGTAGCGGTTCGTAGTGATGGCTGATGGCCATCGTATGTGGCGTTTCGTGGTAATCCGAAGGCGATAAAGACAGTTTTAATGTCCGCTGGTCGAGGAAACCGTCTGCATGCCGTTTGTGAGAATTTATTTGGCAGCCGTCAAACACGATTAGGCGGAAATTTATGTGGGAAAGAAATTCGAAAATTTCTAGAAAGCAGGCGCGCGCAGTTAGTACATTGAAGCATGACTTTTACGTATAAACATGAAAAAAAAAAAGACTTTCATACCTACTTTCCCGTTTAATAAAAACCAACCCATAAAAACCAAGTTTTTATTTTACTCCCTTTCTCATTTACTAGTTGAAACAGGTTTGGCGCTTACCCAACGCGTTGGGCTTGAGTAGGACGACGCTACGAAAGGGAGTAATAAAAAATTTCGAAAAATCCAAAATTATACTATAATTATTATTTTTTAAACGAAATACGTTAGATCATTTTTATCTTTGCCACGAGTCTGCCTGCAAAGTTTCAGCTCGATTGGATCTCGGGAAAAGGGTTAAAAATCGATCCAAAGTTTTTAGACAGACAAGCAAGCGGACACTACGAGTTAAAAGAAAGGGAGTAAAAAAAGATTTTCATACCTACTTTCCCATTTTAAAAATATATATTAATAGCTTCGTGTCTGTGAGACATCTTTAATATGATATATCTTTATTAAAGTGAACACTTGAGGCAGCCTAAAGATAGGTCGTGAGTCCTGGAAATGCCCAATAAAAATTTCCGTACATACTTTCCCATATGAATAGCTTTTTCCCTGTGGCACATCTAAAATTTATCTTAAATAATAAAAAAAATATTTCTTGCTTAATTTATCTTTTAAATTAAACATAATAATTTCGTTACCTGTAATTTCGTTCGAATTCATGTCTAAAAAAAACAAATTAAACGGCCGGGGGTGGGCCTTGATCCCCGGGCCAGCAAACCCGAACCGGCCGCTCTACGCACATTGCTACGGTCGCCTCTCCGTGGACCGCCAAAAAGATATTAAAAATATAAACTAGGGCTTGTAACCCATGTTGGGTCATTCTTGACGGGTTACAGCTAGTTACAATAAACGCTAATTCCTCGGCTATGAAACTAAAAGTTATGATGAACATAATAGACTTAGAGCCAGCGACTACTAGACTTACGTTATAGTATCAAATCTGAAACATTTTCTGTAGATGTACATTGTAGTAATAACAAGATTAGGATATTATGACATTCGAGTTCGGGGAATTTCGGCAGATAACAGATACATACATACATAACAAAACAATGAGTAGAACGTAAAAATAACAAACCCGTTTTTTAATTATGTTTAACGAACAATAATAAACATTCATATTAATCATTGCCAGATGCTTTGAAGCTCTATAAATAACATGTCATTTACGTTATAGTAAAAAATCTGAATTTTATAACAACATTACCCAATACCTTTAATTTTAACAAATTTTTATTAATCAATTAGAACAGAAAAATTAACGTTAAAATACTTTAGCTGCTACCGGAATTCGAACCAACAAAACTCCACTCTATCCGGGGATGGCGCGTTATCCAATTTCGCCACGGCATCTTGGTAAGTTAACGAAAAATTTTCGACCTTGTATGTACCTAGCCTCTTTTTAATTGATTAACATTTTTTTCCATTTTTAATGCGATTCACTTTTTTGTACCTGTATTACCCGTTATCTGTCAAAATGTTCCTGTCAAATCAAATATCCAAACCTTATTACCTACTATAGTTTTCATCTACATAAAATATTTCAGGTTCGATTCATTATCATATGTCTGAAGGTCACTGGCTCCTACTTCAGAAAGAAATACGGACCAATTTAACTACTGAACAATATAATTTAGAAAGTCTTCAAAGTTGTGCGACATCAGTGTGTAGATATACATTTAAACATGGGATACAACAATTAGACTGCGAAGCAATCAATATGTTGTGACCGGATCTAGAATAAATACGTATATAAGAGTAGCTAAAGGTATACATTAATTAATCAAATGGTATATAAGTGCACAGTATGTAACGCAAGCCGCATGTAATCGTTATTAATAAATTCATACGTTCACCGGCAAATCTGCAACTAAATTACTGTTGTACGTGTGTGGATACGTGCGGAGGTATCGCGACTATCGGCAGACCTGCATCATTGGAAGTCGATCTATCTGCGTCGTTATAGGTAATTTAATTTTTATTTTGAGTTGAATAGGTCTTTTTAAATTTAATTGTTTCAAAGGTAAATTTGTAGAACTCCATACCTAATCATAGATAAGGAAATAAAAACACTTGTTTCTTAAACTTCTGAAACGCGTTTCGCCTTATGAAAAAGGAACTTAAATTTTTTTTTCAGTTTTTTTTTTCCGTACGTGTGTTCAGGTCTTATTTATTTATGGTTTTTGTGTTTAGTTTTTTTTTTTAATATTGTAATTTCTTTATTGAAAATAAAAATATTACTTTATTTTATACATGTTTAACTGTCCCCAGTAAAGTAATATTTGTGTTTGGGGACAGGAGTATGACACATAAGAGCATGAATGAATAAGTACGGAACATAATGGAACAGTATAGAGAAATACAAACATCATAAGATAAATATTAGTGACTCAAGTATACTAATTATTTCGGAGGTCCATTATTTTTTAAAATTCTAACTATTTTTTTTTATTTTTTTTATATTCTATTTAGTGTTCTTCAGTTCTAATATTCATTGGTAAGTTATTGAAATATTTGACACCTAGATATGTGTAATGGTGTTGTGTGGCTGTTTTGTTATATTTAGGAATGTTTAAGCATCCTATTATTTGCGCTCTTTGGCTATGACTATAAATATTATGAGTTTGTGTTGTATTTATATTTTGTTGAGTGAATGTTTTTTTATGTATTTGTAAAATTGAGGTGTTTTTGTATAATCTGTCTAATGTTGGTATATTAATTTCTTTAAAAAGTAAATTTCTATGTTTTTTTAAGTGATGTTTATTTTAAGTGAAATTTAAAAAAAAATGTATTTTAATATATATCATTATTAAGTCCTTGTGATATGACTCCATCGAAACGTCGAGAATCTAATTTATACATATTCATAGGGTTCTTATAAAATATCAGTTTTAATTCAGGAGGGTATGAAGATCACGATCCTTACTGAGGGACAAACTTTTCTGTGTATTTTTTTAATTAATTCCATAATTTGATTCATCATTTACTTATCGATTATAAAGTTGCCATAAATTATAAAAATATTTTTACCGTGGGTACCTAATTAATAAATTATATTATTGAGCATGTACACAAGATACATTACATTTACTTAATTACGTGTCAGTAACTGGTGGGTAACTTTGCAGTATCCATGTTCATTTTAGATCTGATCTCTAGCGTACACAATGAGGTCAAAGTCTTGAGAATCCAATCAACAGGTGTTTGCTATTTTGCCTACCTGTTGAAGGCAGTGGGATGTAGTAAAGCTAAACGGTTTTTAAAAATTATTATGATTAATATTTAAAAAATTTAAAGCCTTAACTTTTTGATCAGGCATTTTAACAAAATATTAGTTATGTTGGTATACAACCACTAACTGGATTTTTAGTCAAACGGTTTTAAGACGTACATCGTTAAGACACCATACCACTACACGCCGCTCGGATTTTCTTATCCAACTCTCAATTATCTTATGGTTGAAGTAAGTTAAGTATGAATTTATTAAAAATAAAGAAAGGATATACTTTTTCAATTGTTTGAGCAACTTTGTAGATGGACATTTAAAAAATTAATTTTATTATTTGTAATATTTAAAAAAATGAGGGTAAACTACACTGTTTTATTCCACTATATTTATTTTGAATTGTTAGAACGTTTTCGGGATTTCTCCCATTGTCAATAACCACACGTTTACAACTAAACGTGTTGTTATTGACGATGGGAGAAATCCCAAAAACGTTTTAACAATTCAAAATAAATATAGTGGAATAAAACAGAGTTGTTTACCCCCATTTTTTTAAATATTAAAAATGAATTTTCACAATGTTACAAATAAAAAACTTGAACATTTATTATTTGTTTTAATCTACTTATATATTTATTAATAACACCTACGTGTTTGGGAAAAACCTTTCCATCATCATCATTTAGAATCATTAGAAATTAGTAAATCATATAAAAGTAAACAAAATATTATGAATAATCAATTAAATTTAACTATTATATAGTCTAATTCCAAAAAAAAAATCCAATAATTTTGTGTAATGAAGAACTTCAGCAAAATATTTAAAAATGATTTTTTAAATAGTTTAGAAAACCAAAACAAAAGACATCATGCATTTGGATATTTTGACATATATAAAACACCCTGAAAGTAAAGTAGATTAAAAAAAATAATTATTTTTTTTTTTTGAAAGGATAAAGTTTGTTGTATGTTTTTCTTTTAAGAATAAGTCAGAAAGCAACGATAACCTTGGAAGAAATAAGTGCTTTAGTGAAGACATTAACAGCATTGCAACACGGTATTGAGATACATCTCAACTGAGTCTCTGAGATGAATTTCATCGCATCTCATTCCATGGACACGGGGCGTAACGATACTACCCTAAACCCCGAGGCAAAATCAAAGTGATTATTTTTTTTACACATTTACGATCGAAAATGAACCGTATGCGTACACGCCCAGAGGCGATTATCATTAAAATCAAGTGAAGGTACTTGCGGTACGTACGTATGGTAATTCGCACGACACATTATTGGCCAGCGATCCCGCTACGATAATTATTGTCCATCGAGGGAAACCGTTTAACCGCTGATGAGGATCGCTCGAACCGTTTAGCGGGGGCATCTGCTGTCATTATCTCCTCAGCGAGGAGGCAACTTCTCACCGGAGCGACCTGGGCGTGATTGACAGGAAGCGAGAGAAGAATGTATTGATATTAAACAGGATCAATATTTAAAACGGATTCGAATCATTATGAATTTCGCCTGCACATAGATTGCACCGCCTAGGCAATCAATATAGCTCTGTTGATATATTTAATGCTTGTAAACTTCACAAATATAAAAATACAAATCTATTTATCTTCTATTATTTATTGTATCGATTCTGATGATATTCTTTATATTTTTATCATTTTATTATTGTGTATATAAAATGATTGTATTTTTACATGTCGTTTCTTAAAGAATAAATGTTTATTTATTTATAAAAAATAAATAAAAAACAGAAAAAAAGGAAAAAAGAAAAACGGACAGACAGATGGCAGGTCGGACGGACGGACAGGTAGTGAAATTATCATTATTGGGATTATACTTATATTGTCGATATTCTTTAATTTTTCTCTTGTATATTTAGGTAGCTGTGCTATATGAACCCTTTTGTGTTTGATATTTTATAAAAGCCCAATTCAGGGCGTTCATAGATAATAAATAAACAAATAGCGGATATCGAACTAACAATTATTTATATCGTTAAAAAAGTCTTAATCTAAGTCGAATTAAAATAAAAACAGCTAAAAAACGACATTCTTTAATACAATATACTTGATACTTATAAGAAATCGTTGATTAAAAAAAATAATTCTAATATGGATCAAATACATGGTGTCTCGTGGCTAGTACCAAAAACTCCAGGGAGTCTTGATATAATTTTGAATAGAAAATGTACATTTTGAATGAAATGTCGACAGCTACGGAGATATGAGACTCTTATTCTCGAAATTCGAGTAGTTTTTCACGCAATTTAATGATTAAGTTGTTCAATTGTTTAGGCGCATCATAAAACAATTTTAAAATTTGTGATTTACTGTCTTCTCATAGGAGAAGTGATAGCTAGCACAAGATCTCCAAGTGAGCACTTGGACTTCACTAAGTACATTAATCTGTTGCACTGTTTGTACATAAGTGTGTAGTCGCTACAAAGCCTCTTTGAGTAATATTTTGCAACAGGGCGGTAAAATCGCCGACGCTACTCCAACCTTCGTAGCGGAAAACGTTTCATCGCAGGTTGTATGCGGGTACAATTTTACGCAGGAAGGTATAAAGCATTTACCTACATCATTTTACATTAATTGCATGTTAGATTTATTAATTTTTACATTCAATGTATACAGCGGTAACAACCATTAAACTGTATACCCAAGCAAAGACGTTGTATTATAGATCTCCATACCATTAAAGGGTATAATTATAGTAAAACAAATTTATATCGCGGCAATGACGTAGTTTTACTCCTTTATCATTTGCTTTAACTTCTATTTATCACTATGTGATAAACAAAAGTCATGATGTGGATATTTATATAATTTTATTATCTATACTAATATGCAAAGAGGTAAAGTTTGTTAGTTTGGATGTAGGAAGCAATCTCCGAAACTACACATCCGATTTTAAAAATTCTGGGCTTTCAGGGTAAACATAGGCTATATATTATCCCTTTAAAGAAAAGTGGCTTTTCGTGGTGACCTATTTTATAAATAAAGTCGACGAAAAATGGTCGGGCGAAGCGTTTTATACGAACGCTGTCGTAACGTCAAGAGATATTTAAATTTGAGTAGCTTGTTGGTCTTGTGGCTAGAACTCTCGCCTCGTGATCCGAAGGTCGCGGGTTCGAACCTCACTCCAGAACAGCAAGTTAGTCCTATTTTCATAGCACAAGCTTTTAGCTTAGTTTGAAAATAGTAAGAATATTGATGTGACACGTATTCCGTGTTTGCATCTCTATTTCTTTAAAAAAATTCTTTCTATATAGAAGTTGTAGAACTCAAAAAGTTTTATAAAAACGTGAAGACATATATCTACATGTTATGGTTAATAAACAAATTGATAAAACATGACTAAAAGTCTACGACTAAAATAAACGCGTGCGAAGCCGCGCAGGTAAGCTGGTTCAAGTATAATTTTGTCTCATAATATTGTGAATTTTTGTTATTAGTCTACATATTTCGATATGTCGAGGCTTTTGAGATGTGGCTCTACAGACGCATATTGAAAGTTCCTTGGACGGATAGAGTGACGAATGATGAAGTCCTCCGGCGGATGGAAAAAGACAGAGAAGTGCTGCGAACCATCAAGACAAAGCTGGAGTACCTCGGACATATTATGAGAGGACCAAAATAAAGTCTAAACCAACTCATCATCCAGGGGAAAATAAGTGGTAAAAGAAGCGTAGGAAGCGGCCGCATCTCACGGCTGTGTAACTTAACGGACTGGTACAAGTGTAACTCTACTGAATTGTTCCGGGGGTGAATTTAAAATTATGTTCGCCGACCTCCGATAGGAGATGACACCATGAGAATAAGAAATCGACATTTTATTTAATATAATTTGCTATTATAAACTTTAAATATATAAATAAATTCACTCATTATCATTAAATAACGAAAAGCAAAATAATGATCAATAATCTTAGTAATTAAGGTCTTGCAGTCTATCGATACTAAAATCTCAAATTATTAAAAAAAAATCAGCATAAATTTAAGAATATCTCTAAAAATCGAAACATATGGATATATTTTACCGACTGAAAATGGGTTTACTACATTAAGAAACAATATTCAAATCCAAAAAATTTATAAATATTATTAAAATCTCATCATGGCATGGACATGAAGGTGGAAATGTGTTTATATTCACCGCATTTTACGGGTAAAAACTGTTAAATAAAATAATTTTTGAAAAATAGGAATAGTCAAAAAATCTTCGATGAATCGGCTATCGGGAATTGAAAGACCTCACGCGGAATATAAATGGATGGAGAGAGCTACGTCGACGAGAGAATGTACTTCAAGAAGAAGAAGAAGAAGGATATAATGACTGTCGTAGCGTTAGATTTTTTTTTTAAATATCGCAACACCAGTTTAAATAAAGTATTTTTATTGTAGCAAAATACATATAAAAATACATAGGCTTAATTAAATCACATAGATGTATTGTTACTTCAACGAAAATTGAACCGAGAACCTTTGGTATGATACGCCAGCAGTATGCCTAATAGACAACGAAAGCAATAAATTTTTATTAATAGTACCTACCTACCAACATTCAATATCAATCTTTAAAAATGAATACAGGACTAGCATTTTTATACCATATAATGAATCAAATTTTGCAATCCAAAAATTTAGTTACATTGTTGTACGCCAGGGATTCGAAATGAGCCCTAAAAAAGTATATATAGAAAGCGCGGTGTGCGTATGTATTCTCTGTTGTATACTTCCTCAATATTAAGCAAAAGTTATTCGTACATACCAGAAATGGCAGCAAACAGAGGGAAAGAGATAACATAATGTAAAATAGGTGAAATAAGAAGACATTCAAAAAATTGTTCACAACTCAATTGCTGATATGTTACGGTTGCAGAAACTATTGCAAAATGAAAGACCTAATTCAGAATATAAATCGATCAAACAAACGACAAGAGAATGGAAAGCTTTTACAGTCTTAAATAAATAACCTACGCACAAAATATCCAAAAATAAATTAGCCTCGAGGATACAGATAGGTGCAATTATATTGGTTTTTTCTTTGTGGCTATACTTTGTGGCTAACCACAGTTCTTTTGATGTTGGATATGGTTTGTTCTAGGAACGGATGGAGAAAAAATATTTCGATCAGTTCTCCGTGCTCAATTGGACAATTGGGTGTACCGAATAAAGTATACGTTGTCAGTGATGAGGAACGAAAGAATTGGAAGTAATTAACTATTCTCAGAATATTGGCCGGCGTGTAATACATATTGTTCTTAATGAGCTGGTTCGAAATGTCAAGAATGCAGTACAGGGTATACTGCAGGATCGCGAGAAAAAGTAAGCAATAGTGTAGCAGTTATACTAAAACATTGAGAAGTACTGCGTTAAAATAACTTCAAACAGGTAATATACTTGGATGTTATGATATTTCTTTTGAAAATATTTACAGGAAACAAATCGGCAGAATTTGTAAGAAAAAAATTGTGCAAATCAAAAGATCGAATGAGACTGCCGTTTAAGAAAAAGTCAAAATTTAAAAATAATGGGACGTAGTGCAATGTGGGTCTTGTGAGTGATTATTAATTTTATTCAAAATAGTGACCAAATCATGTCGAAATTGATTTAATAATGCATATTTGAACTCCTGAATGGAAATCTCGACTGTCTCAATCAACTGTCATCTTTTCATGTTCCCTGCAGACGTACCCGACAAAATGTGTTCTTCCATGTTTCGATAAATAGAACATCCCATACAGAAAATACATTTTTGTATCGCGCATGCAAAGCTTTCAATAATAATTGTATCGATATTGACCTCTTCAACATTGGTCTTACTGAATTTAAAAGAATGCTTTAGATTGCATGTACTAAATCGACTTTGACCATTCACTCACTATACCTAATCTTCTCTTCCTCCACCCCTATCCTGACTCCTATCTCCTCATCCTTTTTCACCAATTATTTAACTCATTTCTTGATATACTTTTTCTTTTTTCACATTCAATCACTTACCATTATTCATTCTTAATATTGTTTGTTGCTCGCTACTATTCATTAATTAATTCAAAATAATTCACTTAAAAATATCTTACCTAACTTTGTTATTAACATCTGTGAATCTTTTTAATTGGTCTATGAAATATATACTATGCTTTTACATTTTTTTTAAAGTTTCAGAGCACTAGGTCGTCGGGGAGTTGGTAAAAAATCAATTACACGATTCAACCACAACAAACAAACAAACACATTCTATGCTATTCTGAGGAGGTATACAACGGAGAGTACATTATTTGAATTGAGTGCGAGAATATCTTTTTTAAAATATTGGTGTTGATTGATTAATAAGTGACTATTTTATGTTATGTTATGTTATGTTTGTGATAACTTTTATAGCGCAGTTTTTGCGTGAAAGTCGCTTCAAGGGTGAAGTGAGCTTTTATCCATACTAATATATAAAGAGGTAAAGTTTGTAAGTTTGGTTGTGGAGGTAATCTCCGAAACACTCATCTGATTTCAAAAATTCTTTCACCAATATTTAGTATGGACTTTCAGGGTAAATATTATTCCGTTAAAAAAGGGCTTTTCGTAGTGACCCATTTTACAACTAAAGTCTACGGAAAAATGGTCGAGCGATGCGTTTTTTACGAACGCTGCCTTAACGGTAAGAGATATTTAAATACTTTTTACAGAGAAGTTGTGGAACTCAAAAAGTTCTATAAAAAAGTCCGCGACGATATGCTCGTGTATCCATATGTTAAGGTTAATACACCAATTGATAAAATGTGACTTAAAGTTATTATAAATCTTTGCGTGCGTAACCGCGCTAAAATTTCCATAGAAATCTACCTAATAAGCATAATTCCTTCGTCTTCTTCAACGATTACCCTTACCTCTAAAATTTTTCATTTTTTACTCAAAAACTTTTTTTTTGGGAATCCATCTTTAGTATCTAATAATAAAATCTTAAAAAGTATACAGTGATTAAGTGATAAGTATCATCTTAAAAAGTATACAGTGTGTTAGATTGTATCGATGATTGGTATTTGAGATTATACTGTTATCTAGTGAACCGGTGGTTGTCCATCGAATTGAGAAAAATCCATTTATTTGTTTATCTAACGAGAAGAGTTATTATATGTCATTTTACATTTAGAGGTGTGAAATGGTTTAACGAATTACCTGTTAAAATTAGGATTGAGAATAATTATGAGGCTTTTAAGAAAAATATTAAAATACACCCTCACAGTAAATTAAATTTTATTTTATAATATGATGTAATCTTCTTACTTGTTATTTAATTTTGTATATATTACAATCGTATTATCCTGTGGAGTATTTCATAAATAATAGATAGCTTTAATATTAATAATATTTTTACAGCTCACTGTTGTATGCCTTTGCTTATAATTTTCCAATATTTTCTTTTTACTACATTTATTTTTAAATAATAATTACGCACTCTTATATGATTCATGCTTATTATTAGTATATTATTACTGTGTCACATTATTTCATTATGATTATTGCATATTATTAGATAATATTTTTTTTATCATATGTAGGGACAATATCAGGGGCGTGCAGTAGGAACAAAAAGAGTGACTTTTATTTACACATGCATTTGTAAAAAAAAATCGAAATCAAACATTTATCTGGCAGAATATTAAGAAATATTAAAATCTGAATAATCTGTTGATTATTTTGATAGGAATATTACGAGATATATCTCGCATTTGGGATTCGTTTCAAAATATATTGCTTAGAAAAAAGTCACGCTTCTTGTTCTCACCGAAAGCCCCTGCATAGTATGTACTTTCCTACTCACGAGTTGTTATTACTCACGTAGAAGAGAAATACAATATGAAAACTGTCACTATCGTTATTGTAAAAAAATGTATTTATCTATTAAATAAATAAATAAAAATATAGAAATTATAGGAGGACTCTGATAAGACCGTGATAATAAAGATTAATTTAACGGACACGGATAGGACTCGGTGATAACAAGGAGTAAAAGTAAACAGTGATAATAAGTAATACGTATAATGTATATAATGCACATGGTCAGGGAGAGGGACGCGTTTCCAGTATCTGCCTCACCATACGATAATACTCTTCACATTTTGTATTAAAAATATCTATTGAATTTTAATGATATTTTTAATACAAAATATGAAGAGTGAAGTAATGACAAGGTTTTTATAGTCTGACCATATTTTTTTTGTTTAAAATACTTTATTTTTCTTTTTTTTTTACAAGAGACAGTTACATACGATGGATATTTATCTTCTACACGAGTGACATAAACTCGTGGAGTAGGAGAGGAGTATCATTACATTTTACAAATATACGAGGGATGGGAATGGATTTCCTAATACTGATTTGATAGGTTGAATTGGAATCGTCGCCGATCATCTATACAAATCGCGCTTAAAATAATGGTATTGGCCATCACTAATGATTTCAAGAATGTTGTTAGGTTTTCACGGCCACTCAGAATCTTCCGGGGTATTATGCCGTATTTTTACGACCTTTCTGGCCGACGTTTCGGATCCCATCGCAGGGGCTGGTGTGCCGGCCAGAAAGGTCGTAAAAAGAGGCACGACACCCCAGAAGACTCGCACTCGGGGTGCGATACGCGGAAAAAATAATAATTACCACTGAAATATAATCGTGTCAAAAATGTAAAATAAAGTCACTATAAATTCGTAGTTTTTATCGTTCGATCGACAGTTTCGGTTGGCCTGACGTCATGGAACAGCACTCGGCACAATTCGAATTCGGAGCGCGCTTTCCGCGGCGAGCTTCGGCGCTTTCCCGCGGCGCGGTTCGGAGTCGGGCGGACGTCTCGGGGCCGACTGGCCTGGCCCGGCCGCCCTGCCGGCGGAGCGCGCCCGGCGCCCCGCCCCGCGCCCCACGTGGCCCGCGCCGACCAATGACCTCGCTGATAGCGTATCACCCGCGGCGGCGGCGCGCTCCGACGCCGAGCCAAAACAACCGAAGCGGGAGGCGGCCCGCTGGATGCTTTTTGGCATTTTTGTGCAACATCTATCCTCTCGCTTTCCTGCAATCCGCGGCACTGATTTCGTGACAAAGGACGGAAGTAAGACGCCGGGGAAGCGCGCGCAATTTCAAAAATTTCATTTGACCAATGAGCGCGCGCGAAAAAAATTATCGTTTATAAACAAAACAACGTCCAGCAAATGCTATCACAGCGAAAGCGCACAATTCCTACATTCGACGCTTCTGATTTTGTAAATATGTTGCGCGTCTGGTGTCAAACGTATGGATGTTGCAATTTTGATATATTTTGGCTTATATCTTCGAAACTATCCGATAAATACTTGATTTTTTTACACTAGTGTAAGCAATAACTACCCTTAATGATTTACATTCTCAAATTTTATGTAATTTATGTGATTAATTATAAATATTTATTCATAAAAATATAAACCTATATAAATAAATCAATTAATTAAGGAAAATAAAAAATAATCTTAAATAAAACATTAACCCATTTTACACTAAACAATTATTCTACACATATTTACACTTGGACTTATGACTCAATCAACTTACCACTAACACTGCACTTGATACTTTGTAGATACATAATTACTAACTTATGAAAATAAATATTACTGACGAATTTAAAAAAAATTTATTACAATTGTGTTCTATAACGCCACTCTGGGACAGGCGTAGCCTAGTAGAGTGGCATAATCCACAAATTTAGCAAAAAAAGAAATGTGTAATTTATCTTATATTTTTATTGTTAAATTAATATTAAGTAGGTACCTTTATTTGTAAACAAGGATTTTTTTGAAATAAAAAAAAAATTCATATAATTTGTATAGCGGCACATATAAAATAAATAAAAACATATAATTCACAAAACACATTTCAAAACAAAATGCGTACGAAGATATATAAGGTACCTACCTAGTGCAGCAAAATTCAATAATAATAATGCACGTACATTATCTTTATTTAAATTCACTAATTAATAAATATATAGGTATTAGCTTTTTTAAATTTTGATGTTAATTTCTGTTGTTGCTCTATTAATATTTTTAATTGTGAGATGTCAAACGATACATATCATATGCGACTACTGTAAGACTCGCTCGTTCTTTTGATGTGTAACATATTTGCGCTGGGTTCATGGCGCAAATTTTGTGAAAGCGATGACGGGAGCGCGTGACAGGAAGTAGGAATGAAAAATGTTCCGATTTAGTATGTATCTATTTTATTCGATGGAAGAAATAATGTACAGCTTAAACGTTTTATGTAGAAATCGAAAGGCAAATGACGCGATCGGGATCAAATTTGGGATACGTGACCGCAGTCGTACGAACTGTAAGCACGCACGCGCAGAAGGCGGCAATACAACCTTGAAGGAGTGTTGTGAAGAATTTGTAGATACTTTTGACTGTTATCATCATTCAGGGTAGGTTTAAGCAGAAATATAGAAACGTACAGTGAATCATAAATGAACGTAAAAAAATTTTAACAATATCTTTATATGTATGTATGTTCTGAGAACACGATTACCGGATTTTGTCCACAGAGGGATAATTATTAATTTAGATAAATTATAGAGGTCTTACAGAGACGAAGCTATTTATATGGAAGATTTTATAGGGTGGCCCAGGGCTTATAAGCTGTCTTATGTGGGGCAACTTTACACAATGCAACGTTCACCATTTCCAGCGTGAGAACAACACGTAGAAAATTGTTAGTAATTGTTTGTTTATACTAGAGCATATGTAATATGTATATTCATGTGCACAATTATGTAACACTAGCTGTAACCTCTCAAAAATGACGGTACTTTTACATGTCGGTTCCTAAAGAAGAAGTCAATATTTATTAATAAAAAAAATAATTATACTGTAAAAAAGTTACGAACATTACAAGAAATTACGACTGACGGACGGATGGGCAGACGGAATTATTATAATTGCGATATTTTAAAAATAATAAATATACTCCCGTGCATATTGTTGTCGAATTTCCACTATTGAAGAATCGAAGAACTTTCCCAGTAAATTTTAATTTATCGTTTATATATTTATTTATAGAATATTTTTTATTTACATTTTTTGCACGTTTTATTTTTACAACGTGATATCATGTCCTAATAAATCTCCCAACAAGATTCGGTCAGAAGGCTTAACATATTCCATTCTATTTTAATACTGAATCACACTTTAATAGCAGCAATTCTATAAAAAGTTTTAATTTATTTAAATTAATGTTAATTTAGTACACGTATTTTATTGATGCTGTACTGCTTGATAATATTTTTTAAAACGCGATCTGAAAAAGTTATTTAAAGATTGTATTTTATTTATTATAACGCATGTGTAAATTTTGACGTACCCTCACTGCAATAGTTTATTCCAGTATTTTTTTTAATTGCTTGATTTATTTTATGTTTATAGCGTTAATTATGTGGTTGGATATAATTATTAATTTATCAAATAACTTTGTATTGACCATTTGGAGTAACTTTACGTCTACTGGTTTCGACACCACTGTATCTTCGTTACGACGAACGCATACGTCCTTATTAATTAATACTTGATATTTGATTGTGTTTAATGTTATTAGAAGTTTTCTTAACTAGGAAGAGGACTCTGCCAAAGGAGACAAGCTCGCTAATGGAATCTAAACAGTAAATATTATCTAAATTAACAAACAATTTACAAAATTAAAAATATAAAATAAATCATAAAAACAAAATAATTTAAAGAAAAAATATTTTCGATTTCCAATGTTACAACACATCATTTAAATATTTGTACAATGTGCACAAAAATTTTTAAGTATTAGGTCCTTACATATGAAATTGGCGTTTAATATGGGAGGAACATAAAGTCGATTTTTTTATTATAATATATTTATTTAATCAAAGTATGTACCATTACTATCTATGCACTTTTGCCATCTCATAGGTAATTCATCGATCTCTTTACTAAAAAAACCATTCGGACGGGAATCAATAAAATCTTTGAAGGCGGTTTGGACTGCCCCATCGGAGTTGAATTTTTTCCTTTGCAAGAAGTTATCCAAATTTCAAAAAAAAATGGTAATCTGTTGGGGCAAGGTCCGGAGAGTACGGTGGATGTCTTAGACATTCCAATTGAAGCTCCTCTAATTTGGTAGCCGTCTGTTGTGCAGTGTGTGGTCTAGCGTTATCATGAAGCAGCAGTGGCCTAGAGCGATTAACCAGCCTCGGTTGTTTAGCAGCTAGCTTTTCCATCATGGTTTGCAGTTGCTGACAATAGACATCTGCCGTAATCGTCTGGCCAGATTTAAGAAAGCTGTAGTGAACGACACCAGCACTAGTCCACCAAACGCTCACAAGTAACTTTTTTGGAGTCAATTTTCGCTTGGGGCATGGTTTGGCTGGTTCGGCAGGGTTCAGCCATTGCGATGAGCGCTTTCGATTATCGTACAGGATCCACTTTTCATCACAGGTAATGATTCGATTTAAAATCCCTTCATTATTGTGCCGGTTGAGTAATGCAACGCAGCAGTCAACGCGCGTTTGTTGATTTGCTTCACTCAATTCGTGAGGTACCCACCTTTCAAGCTTTTTCACCTTACCAATTTGCTTCAAGTGGATTAAAACAGTTTTATCACTAACACCGCAGCCTGCAGCTAACTCGGATGTGGTTTGCGATGGATCCGCTTCCACAATAGCCTTCAATTCTTCATTATCAACTTTGGTCTCCGGCCGTCCACGGGGCTTGTTCTGCAGGTCGAAATTTCCAGAACGAAAACGTTGGAACCAAAAACGCACTGTGTTTTCTTTTGCGGCACCGTCGCCATACACATCATTAATCCTTCGAGCCGTTTCTGCAGCGCTGGTGCCACGGTGGAACTCGTACTCGTAAATAACGCGATATTTCAAGTTTTTCATTTTGTAAACTGAGTGACGCAAAGAAAAAAACAATTGAGGAAAAAACAAATGAATTATAATTTTCAAAACACAAATACATGAGTAAATATCTGTATAAATTTGGATTTGGAATTCCTAACCAAAGAGAAGATATTTGAGATCAAATTTGCCAGTACGGCAAAACCCCAATTTCATATGTAAGGACCTAATATAAAAAGTATTGAAAAATTTTCTTAGGTTTAAAATTTTAAAATTTTAAAGTTTTGAAAAGTTGAAAAAATTTAAAAAATTGAAAAGTTTTGAAAGTTTAAAATTTTTCTTATTTTCTTCACTATACAGGTATTTCGTAGCTAGTAGCACAAATTTCGGGGAGGTTTCTTCATTCAATTATAAACAGAAAATATTTGGGTGAAATGTCGACAGTTATGAAGATAACTGACATCAATTTTTTTTTTTAAATGTTTTAGCTTATCTTTTGTAAAATATTAAACAAACATAAAATAATGTTTATATTGAATATTAACAATTCATTCGCTTTGATACAAGTCAAATAAAATGATTAGAAACATTCCAAAAATTTGTAAAAAATATTTTACCCACCTATTTTATTTAAAAACCCACATACAATAGTATGTGGGTTTTTCATGTTGTTTTTTTTTACTTATTTTATAGTGAATAAATTTTTGTTAAAGTGTTTGATGCCCTCAGCACTGGTGAGAAGTTGTTCACTTATCATCCGGCTCCCGAGTCTGCCTTACTTCGTGCAGTGACGAACCTGTCATTTCTATTATTCGGGATTCGATCTTCGACATTCGGGATTCGATCAAAACTTGAACATTCGACGGCAAAGAAATACGGGCGTTCGCAAGGCCCTGAAGTGCGCCCCAGCGACGAAACGCCAATCTGCGACTTGCGAGATTTGCAACGCTCTCGATACTTAAATCATTTTCACACGTGTTCATTACATTCTTATCTCGTCCACTGTTCCAGATCGGTATTTTCGAACATGGAAATTTTCCCGAAGAAATAAATAAATTGCACAATGATCTAATACCCCGCACCCGTTCTTAATCGGAATTTCGCAATAATTTCAAACAGCCCAACGTGTTGCGATTGTTCTTTGTCCCCATATGCACATGCGCACAGGGGCAACTCAACGTCACTGCACCACAACGTCTTCTCAAAAAGTTTCTTTCAAAAACATAAAAAGTGTTTGGTCAATTTTCTTGGACAGTGGAACTCGACCGTTGTGGGAATGCGTCTGACATTTCGGCCACGCGCAGCTGCCCGAAGACGATTCGTCAAATTTCGGGCGCCAACTGAAGCAAATGGACGTGTATTGGTGAGGCAGATTCTGTACATACATTATACTCATTACAAATTAACATTTTGCCTTCTTATCACTGAGTACTGTCTATGTCTGTTAAATTATTCTTTGTATAAAAATGTGAAATTAAAAAATATATGTTAAATAAGTCTGTAAAATTATCATTTTCTCATCTGTGACGTCCTATAATTGTGGAAGACATATAACTAATTTTTCGTATTCTTTTCTTACCACGTATTTATGTCTTCCTGTTAGAAGACCAAAAAATAAATAAATTAGGTTACGCCCTTCCTTCAAATGTGTTTGTGTGCAGATTAGTTTAACCGCATTATTATAGTGGTCATACTATACATACCAATTTCTAAGAAAATGATAAAAATCAATTTACACTAAATTAAATTCTGAAATGCGCACACGTAAAAAATACACCTGATGATAAGAGTAACCGCTACTCTCGAAACTATACTAGTGACGAAATAACACATCAACTCAGTATGTGTTTTACAAAGTTTAATTTAGTTTAAATTAAAATAATCGTGTTGCACCACAAATAACCGCCATACTAGTTTTGTTTTTATCAATTAATGGTAAAAACAAAACTCAATGAACTTATGTGCGGAGCCTTTTATTATATATAATTTTTTATTTTTTTATTTATCTTCATCTTGTTACATGACATAGGAGATGGAGCCGCTCATCTCACTAGGAAGAACCTGTGCCGAGATGAGCAGCTGAGCAATATAGTGAGAACAAAATAATATACATATAAAACAAAATACTATATAACTACAAGATTAATTAATTGAGAATATAAATATAAAATGTGGATAATAAGAACAGTATATATTGTATAATACAAAAGCAATAGTGAAAGTAAAGTAATATATATAAAAAATCATACGCACAGTTAAAAGTATATTTAGGTATATACCTATATAAGAAAATTAAATGTTTAAAAATACATTTCAAATATGTAGTCTTTCTAATGTTTTAACTTATAAAAAAGACTAGTCTCTGAAGAGCGGCGAGTTATATTCCGCATTAGTAATATTATTCATACAAAAAAATAGTGTAGGCGTTCTTGTTTCTACGTGCACTTGATTTGATAATGTTTAAAAGTGCAGGGATGTTATAAGGATCAATAGATCTAATTCTTGGGGAGGCCAGAACTACGAGGGATCATAGAAACAGTGTAGTATAAGGAATGATTCATTTTTAAATTGGTTGAGCAACTTTGTTGACTGATATTTTAAAAATTAAAAATGCAAAGATTGTACAGCGTTTTATATTGAAAAAACCGGCCGTAATTATAATATAAGAGTCAAAGAGCATTTGAGATATCTGAATAATCATGATTTTTCTGCATTTTCAAATCATTTATTAGAAAATGATCACGGTTTTGATAAGATTTAGGACTTTCTATTTTGCACATAAATAATTTTGGTCTGAAATTAAATAATTAAGAATCATTAGAAATTAGTCAAGCATGTAAAAGTAAACAAAATATTATTAACTTCTTCTTCAAACACAGCAAAATTATTTTGTGGTGACATTATAATTATAATTTATAGAAACAAACTTTGTTTAGACAACTTTCTTAAATTTAAAAAAAAAGTGGCGTAAACAAATTTTATTTCCATAAATTATAAAATATTATAAATAATCAATTAAATTTAATTATAATTCCAATTCCAAAAAGATATCCAATAATTTTTCATAATCAAGAACTTCAGCAATAATACTTAAAAATATTTTTTTAAATAATTTAGAAAACCAAAACAAAAGACATCTTTCATTTTGATATAGTATATAAAACACCCTTACGATGGAAAGGTTTTTCCGAAACATGTAGATGTAATTAATCTATACTAACATTATAAAGAGGAAAGATTTGATTGTGTGTTTGAATTTAATAGGCTCCGAAACTACTGGACCGATTTGAAAAATTCTTTCACATTCAGAATCCTACATTATCCCTGATGAACATAGACTATAGAATATTTTCAAAAATGTTATGGATCCGTATGAAAACTTCGATAATGTAACCCAACGTGTGAAAAAATTACGAAAAAAAAACTTATATTGCGTAGGCTGCGGAAATTATTTACAATAAAGCAAAGTAATGTACTACAGTTTTATAGAGGACATTAAAATCTACAAAAAAGTCTAAGTATTACAGTTATGTTACAATAACTTATGTTAACATTAGATGGAAACATTGTTTTTTAGAGAACGGCGGACCCTTTGTTTTCCCTCACAAACTTATTTTTTACTTAATCCTCAATCCGTGCAACGCCGGGTACGACCAGCTAGTAAATATATAAGTAGATTAAAACAAATAATAAAATTAATTTTTGGATTGATTTAGATTAAACATGAAAGTGTCCCTGTTCGCTGGTATCCCTGTAGTGTAGAGGTGTATCTATGCCGCGCGCCGGGACACGGTATGTCGCTCGTCGCTTCTGGGTCGCAGCTATTCGCCATATGTGGCTGCAGATTTATTTGGATTTGATATTCGGCGCAGATAAAGTGGGAGAGAAGCGGATTGGTAATATAAGAATACGATACGATCGCCTTTCCTGTACGTATAATATAATAACGTACCAGACTGACAGGGCGGCACCGATATAATACAGACGCGTGGTCGCAAGCCAAAATGAACCGTCGTGCAACCATTTTTGCTACTTTGCTGGAAGCACGTGACCGCCGTAAAGCTTCGCATCCTCATCAAAATAAAAATGGATGTTGTATCACGAGACGTTAGAAACAAAAGGAATTGAACATAATCATGGGTTCGGAATAAATTAGAAAAAACTGGAAGGGTTTGGAATATGTTCTGGCATAATCCTGTTGGGTCCGTTGCGCAATAATTTTTGTTTTGACGGCTACGATTCCACAGAAGCGAATATCACAGAAGGCAAACATTACCTGGCACATAGGAAAAGGCGTGAAAGGGTTTCTGCGTGCAAAATTTCTAGAGGCGATACAAACGGTGTGCGTCAGCATTTGTTTTGACAAGTGGAATATTCTCGAATGACTAGTATGAATTACAAAATAATGCTGAAATTCAAATTGCATCCGGTGACTTTATGTATGATATATAAAATTTTAATTAATTTTAAGTGGTTCATTTCGTCTGCCACCTCCACGAATCCGTGACACTGTATGGTTAATATTTGTCAAAGATATAATTGAATTATTAACTAAATAAAGTCATGTATTTTCATTTCATTCCATTTATTTCATTGCTTTACTTATATACAATGGTAAGGTTTGATTTTACTATGCCTGTCTCACTAGAGAGCTCTGTGTTGGGAGAGGCAAATGTAATATGTAAAATATGTAAATAAAAAATAAAAACCATAATTATCTCACGGTATCGTGGCTATGGAGACAATTTAAATTACATAAATTTTTGATTATTAATTAAAATATCTGAATATGAATTTAGTTGAAGCACTACTACGTGATTCGGAACAATTTCGTATTTATCGCTTTTCTGCGGAACACTTTATACTAGTCTCAAAATATTTGCATGCATGGGAACGCACTGTTTCCGAACGCCCGTTAGGTACTCTCTAAATTTATTGTCGCTCGGTCGCTTTATCTATGTAATCACCGAACGTCACACAATGCCGTTGCGAATTTATAAAGACCCGATGTTCTCGAAGTTTCCAGAAGAGTTTAGTTAATTATTAATTCTGCTAGAGAGTTCCTATTGTGACACTCTTTTTTTTGGAAGGTAGCTAATTATTATTTTATATTTAAATACAAGGGCGTGGTCGCCTCGCCCGGTTCGCCCCTGGGCCGAGATTACGGTCTCCGCGGCAGTACCGTACAGAGATGGCGGCAGTATATCGCGCACTTCAGCCCCGAGCCAATGGCGTGTGTTGTATGTGTCAAGTGGCGCAGTTCCGGTTGGAATAAGTGTGGTTAATGATATGTGAAGCCAGCGGCTCCTAATGGCGCGGCGGCCGCAACCCTGGGAGGACCGGCCACGGCGGCAGCGGGACCCCTAGCGCAATAAATTAAAATAATAAACACCCCCATCTTTCTCTGATCGTGACACGACAAAATATCCACGAATATTTGGTCCAACGGCAAAAGATCCACGGATATTTAGTACAACGACAAAAGATCCACGGATATTTAGTACAACGACAAAAGATCCACGGATGTTTAGTACAACGACAAAAGATCCACGAACATTTGGTCCAACGTAAAAAGGTCCACATAAAGTCTACAGACATTTGGCCCAACGATAAAAGTTCCACGAACATTTGGTCTATAAACAAAAGGTTCACGGACATTTGATCCGACAACAAAAGATCCACGAGACATTAGATACAACAAAAATTCTAAATGTTATTCTTGTGAAAGAGATTTAAAAAAATTAATGAATTGATAATGGTGACGACATCATTGAATATACTCTTTCACAAATTTTTTCAATCAAATCAATAGACGGAAATATTTCATATATGTAACCTTTCATAACTAAAAAAACATGTTAGGTTAAGTTAGGCTAAAAAAATATTTTAAAAAGGTACCAATAAATATTTTCGTTCATTGATTTGATGGGCTACTTTTTTTATGAATTCGCGAAACAGTATATGAAATAATTTCGTCACCATTATCCATATTTATTAATTTATTTTAAGCTCTTTCATAAGAATTTTTTTTAGAAATTTTGTTGGGTCTAACTTTATTGGATCTTTAGACGCGTGGGCCTTTTTCTCGTCGATATTTTGTCGCGTGAATCTTTTTACATTATTCTTCTCAGTTTATCCTCTAAATTTTTTTTAAATCAACTTTAAGTTTTATCTCGTAACAGTATTTCCGTCATGAGATACGAAACTTAGAAATATATATTTAAAAAAAAAATAGATTCGTAAAAGGTATACAGTTTACATCAATATTCCTTTTGTCTAAATTGCTAAATTTTTACTTGGAATCACTTGAGTTTGTTTAAAATTTATATAAATTCTGAAAATTGTCAATTGGAAATGTGTTTTCATTTCATGCATACAATTGATAAAGCTTTCTTTTATTACGAATATATCCATACATTAATATTGATATATTCGTAAATACAAGTTTTTGATAATCGTATGTATATTATTCGATTGATAATGCCCTGACTAGGCGAAACGCGTCTCTAGTAAATTACACAACTAGATTTCAACATTTTATTTCCATAACTATAATTATGAAGTCCTAGAAATTAACCTCGAAAACAATATATACTAAATTTGATATTTTTCTTAAATTTTAAATAATTTAATGAAAATAATCCGTTATTAATTAGCAGTGATGGTATCTTAACCGGTAAAAACTGTAACGTTATTTAAGATTAGTATCTGATTGTATCGATGATTTGTAGATAATTTTTAACAACAGTTATATCTCAGTTACCAATCATCCATAAAATCAGATAAAAAATCTCAAGTAATCGTAATATGTGTAACCACTTTACATACATAACAGGTTTGATCATCATTTATTATTAGTGTTTTTATTGTAATTTTGACAAAATGAGTAAATAAGAAAAAATGTTCAGACATGTATTCCAAATTTTTCAGGTCTGAGATGGGAAACCAAAAAATACTCGATTTTCAAAAATCGCTCGCAGCATTATGGCAGCGCTCATTGTTCGCTAACTGCCTCGGCTTCCCCTCCTTTACGGCCGCCTCTTCCTGCGGGGGTGAAAGAGATGCGAGATTAAGATAGGGTAGACGCGGGTAGTCGGCGACACTGCTGAGATATTGGATTATTATTGCGAGTGTCAGGTTCTAGCAAATCGATACGAGTTTTCGAACGATTTCATATTTTATTTTGCGATATTTATGCATTAAGGTATGTATTGTGTTTATTTATTGGATACGAATGACGAAGATGAGCTTATTAATCTGGTGGTTCAGACACTTGCTTAGTGATTACAGATTACATTAGTGGTCATGCTTTCCTCCCAGGAGATCAATAAGATTGTTTTGTTTACGTAGCATTTAGTTAGAAAACAGTATATAATAAGTATTCCGTTTATGGAACTCTATTTTTGAAATGTAAAAATATTTTAGGGGCCTGATAAAGTTATGAAGTAAGAATTCCGACCCTACATACGAAATCTATTAAAAGTATATATTTTTATAAAGTATATATTATTTATTAAATACTAATCACGCTACATTCAAACACTAAATATACAATACACATTAAATGCAAATTTACATATATACACTTGTAATTGGGATAATGGGCATAGTCTTCACTTATAATATTTTATTATCAGAGTATCATGTACCTATTATCCTGTTAGTGTCTCTAATAAATAAAAATAAAAAAAATCTCCCAGTGTTCGCTTATGTGCTGAGTAATATGTGGCAACGCATCCAATAAGGGCACAAAGTACTTACAAGTAAATAAGGACTAATATTCACAATTCATTTGCACTATAAATTGATTGAGGTTACAATGAAATTACACTTACAGGATTAAATGCTTCTAGTCAATCGAAAGGCAAAAACGGAATGATGGGGAAAAGATGATCTGAACCGCCCGGAGATGTGCCACTAGTTCCTAGCGTCTCATTGGTTGGCTCCTCAATCTTAAGGTTTAGTGCCGAACTTGACTCTGGCCCGTGATTCATCATTCATTCGTCATCAACTATCATAATTTCTGATGTCCGTCTGTCTGTCCGTAACTCGTGGGAATTAGGCTGGAATTACAATAAAAACACTGATGATGACTGGCCGCCGATGCGGCCTGGGCGCTCTACTGTGACACGTCAATCAGCGTCGGCTCAGATTACGCGCAAGGGTCGTAAATAATTATTTTTATGTCCCGTGATTTTTCACGGGTTTACGGCTAGTAAATGTATAAATCATAAAGTATATAAAAACATAAATCAGCTATATATACTTATAAGACCTCGTAGCGCAGTGGCTATGACGCTGGCTCCCCATACTGAGGGTTCCGGGTTCGATTCCCGGTCAGGTCACAATTTTAATCTATGTGATATACTCAAGCCTGGGTGTTTTGTGATGTATTTCGCTTCTATAATTGGTCCTTCTGGCCTTTAGAGGCGTAAAAAAAACAATTTGACAACATAGTATTTTAGGGCAATAGAAAGATCTCATGTTCACCCCAAAGGAAGGCTATAGAGGCTACTAATATCATGGACCAATAAAGATAAAAGATGAAGACAAAATACAATGTATAATTAATTGTGAGTAAATTGAAATTATTCTCAACGCAGTTTTCGTGATAAATTTCATTAGTGTACTCGTTGAATAATGAATTCTATGACCATTGCTAAATGTATAAAAAAGTAGTGTGCTCATTGATTTAATGGATCTATAGGTTCAGGTCATCGTTTAGAAAATGGATGTTGCGTATGAGTGAATTTTTGAACGGTGATAAGATATCAGCATCAATGTTAAAATCAGCACAATACATATTATATGTGCGACACAACCTTGTTATGGGAAAAAAGTAACCAACATTATTAGTATGCTGGCTTTTTCTAAAGAATTCCGGGTTTCTTATACGGTTTTTATTGTGTTATTATTATAAACACTGTAGAATTAAATGAAATAAAATAATATCAATACACAGAGTCACAGCCTTTCATCTTTTGCAGCTGCGCAAAAATCAGTTAAAAATAATAATTATCAGTTAACATTTAACTGCCAGTTAATAAAATTTTATTAACTCGGATCTGCGAACTACCCAGTCCTTATGTCGGTTATAATTGGCAGTTTTGTGTTTGGTATTCGGAATCGCTGCAAGAAAACTCGTTTTTTTTCAACATTTCTCATACAAGCCCACGCCAAATATGCGATATGAAATTCGTGCATTTTCTGAATATTTTATATTAAGCATTAATGGTACGTTTAAATTATCTCAAAAATATCAATTTCTCACGATGTTCTGATATTAATTAATTCATTTAAATGCACGTTAGTGTTAAGCGTGTGATTTGCAATGAAAACTCGATAATATGTTTGCTTAAGTAAATTATTTTCGCTCGCCGCGCCGCCGCGCTAATGTAATATATGAAAGTTTTGAGGCTTTAATGGAGATCTTACGCCATTAGGTGGACACTGAAAATTTTAAATAATGGGGTTGTTAATTATAACTATTGGCGCCGTGTTAAACTAAAAATTATACGTGGTAATAATGTGAAAAAAATTTGGAATATTGAATAACGGTTTGTGAAGTCACAGTTATTAAAAATAAAAAAATAAAAATTACCCATAGACACAGGGTGTATCGTTGCTAGTAGAAAAAACTTAGGGAAAATCTTCTTTATTTAATTTTAAATAGAAATTATTCTTTACATTTTTGATGAAATGTCAACAGTTTAGGTGATAGCGATTTTAGACCATCATGAAAGAGAAATGAAATTATTTAAAACTTGCAAAAAATTGGTTCATTTTCTGCACGGTTTTTATCATTTTATTTAACTTGTATCAAAGAGAATTCATTTTAAATATTTATAAAGGTATGTTATTTTCATGACATTTAAACGTTTAACAGAAGGTAGATCAGAAATACTGAAAAAAAGGCAAAATCCGATGCCGCTTACCTCTGTTTCACCCAAAGTGTAAGGAATATTTTCTATATATTTTTAAATAATTATTTATATAATAAATATTCAAACTTCATCTATTACCTTTTCTCTTTTGCGCCTAATGACCACGCCTACACACCCACCGGAATCTAATCTCCACCCCACTCCTCACGCCGTCCTTTAGTCTTAAGTTTAGCATTAGTAACATTACTGAAGATGATGCGTTAGCATGGAAAACGTTCTATTTGTATAAACAAATAGCGAAAGTAACAAAGTTATCAATTTAAATGTATTTTAAAGATTTTTATTCATGCAGTCTAAGATGCTGTAAGCGAGGAGTAACAATTTCAGATGGGAAGCTGATGATCTTGTACACCAAGGACCATTCATAATTTTGACTTAATTATTTATCAATTGACACTGCAGATTCCGACCCCTACCGGCAGCTGTGCGAAGCTAACCCCTAATTCAACTTGGGCAAATGGCATTGCGCCAGAAAGTCAATTAGATTAGCAGCTACAGCCGCGCCGTCTCATTGGTTGATCAGGTCGTATCGGGGGGAGGTTTTCACGCCCGCAGGCTGCGGCCCGGGGCGAATTTGACCCCATAGGGGGCGCGGGGCCCGTACGACTCCCCATGAATAAAAATCACGCTGAGATGTTCATTAGAACGGAAATGAATGAATATGTTGCAGAAGGAATGTTATTTTTGGACAGTCGCACGCTTTCACCGACGGCAGTTAAAATGGAAAGACTCCAATTTTACGCGTTTTTTGATATTAATTTGGGATAAATAACTTCAGTATGAAGTCATTTACAAAAATTCTCACGAATCTTGTTCTCTCGTGAAATATTATAAACATATATATATATAGACTGCATAAGTAATAGATATAGAACAAAGGGGCAAATAAAGATACCAACTTTAAGACCCATTATGGCACACCACTATACATACTTGGGAGTTAAATGGTACAATACATCGTCACAAAACTAATTTCAACAAAAAATTATTTCTAAATAAGAACACTTTAAAAAGAAGTCAAATTTTTGATTTTGGACAGTAATGAATTGTAACATTGCCAAAATGTCTCAAATGGTTTTTAATAATAAAAACTACTACTTGTAAATGGTTTCTGCTTTAATAAGAACTTGAACTTTATTCTGACTTGTAAATACACCTCCCATAAGCTCGAAGTATTGGCTCATATTATGAGGAGTATAATGTCATATTAAAACGTTTATTATTCATAGGTTTGATTTATTATAAAAATAATTTTAATGTATTAGCTGTATAAATAATAAAAAAATATGTCATATTAAATTTGAAAATGAATAAAAATACCAAAAAATATACATACAAATACAATTTAAGACTTAGAAATTCTATGGCGTAGAATAAAATAGAGAATTTATTACCAAATTGTTGACAGTTTATGACTTAACGACTTACTAATCTTTTTTACATTTTTGATATTTAGAGCAGTTACTGAGCGTCCATCGCGAGGAAGTCACAGTAGTATCGAAACCGTTCGACGTTATATTAATCAGAATGGTTAACACAAAGTATGTTAGTTTTTAAACATTCATTTAATTAACAATCTACTGAAAAGGATGGTATCTGTCAACAAAAATAAACTACAAAGAAGAAAAAATAACTCGTTAAAAAATATCAGACATTCTCAGGATGGCAACATTGTTATAATGGTGATTATCCCAACACTCAAAAACAGATGGGACGTAGGTAGGTACTTATTTATCTGTATATGTTATCTGTCAAATGTCAATATTTTAATCATTGTAGAGGAAGTACAGGCCTTAATTTAGTATTTGGATACATTAGGTAAAGAAATTAGTAGATGTATATAAAAAAATACTATTAATTTTATATAATATTGGTACAGTATTTTATAATAGCGATCAATGCGTGAATTTTATCATACCGTAAACCGAAAAGAAAAAACAGATTATTTGCAGCACTCTTGATCGACAACAATATAGAAATTTTGAATAGAGGGTTAAGGAACACTTAAAGTGATTAAGTAGCAATAATTATTCCGAATTCGCTAAACATCTTTTGGCTATGGATCATTCTTTTGATATTAATAAGGGTTTACAAATTTTACAGAATCAAAGTTTGATAAATTAAAAATATTGTAAATAATAAGAGTGTTAATAGTAAATTGAATACAATATCCAGGTCCTTTTTGCAAATAGTTATATATTAAATTTATTTGCGTGTTGGTGGGTTTTTCGTTATTATTCATTTTCCATAGGTATATAATTTTTATATTTTGATTTTCTGTACTTCGATTTTTGAATTTAATTTGCTAGTATACAATTGTATCCTGACGAAGGGGCTATGGACACTGACACATGTTTTCAATACAAAAGTGTTGAAAATAATGTTTATTTTTAATTATTATATTAATAATATTTCATTTTAAATTTTGAAAAATACATCTTCATGTGTTCCTGGTTTATACTTGCCCAATGCTTTGAAATAATCAAAATAATTCATTGTTGATACGTAAAACAAAAACTGTATTTTTGTAAACATATGCCAATATAAAAAAATATTTTGTAAACATGAACTCCGATAAAATTGCTCAGTATTATAAAATTGCACGCTTTCGTCGCAAACACCTTTACAAACACTCGTTGAAATCATAAAAAAACCTTCTTTCTGTTTGTAACAAAGAGCCCAGTCTACAAATAATACGTCACATCCGCTAATAATCGGTTAAACCCTGTAATACCCCAGCCCAGGGGTGTCCCTCTACCCCTATTCACAAATTTGCTAATTCACACTTGAAATCAGCGACGGTGTCCATTATTAGGGGTGTCGAGCCTTGGGGTGCAGAATTGTAAAGATCCGCCCAATTAAAATCACATTACAACCCCCAAAGCTACTTCCTTCTTCAGCCCGGCTCCGAAGGGTAGCAGCAAGCGCGGCAGGAACGGACGTCCAGGTTTACAAATTAATTCTAATGCAAATCGAGGGCATATTTATTTGATCTGCGAATTATGTAAATGATTTTTTTATTTGCTAATTATTGCTAATTATTAACGAGATTTTTTGCATATATGTATATTCCAGATTTTATGAACTTTTGAAATTTTGTGAATATTTATTTTGAGCTTGTTCGAAATGCCATATTGAGTATTACTTTTATTAAAGCCTTTTGTGTTCTAAAAGGTAACACCAGCCTGGTGGAATAAAATTCAGGGAGAAATTGGATAATTTTTTAGTGAAGGTTAGCTCCTCCTCCGTGACTAAGAATTTTCTCCGATAAACGTTTGTTCGAGGCAGAAAAGAAAAAGTTTGAAGACAGCCCTGCAGAGAGCTTTTAGTCTTTAAATTTGCCATGTCCAACGTTACTGTATATCAATAGTAATTGTCACCAATTTTATTTGTTTGCTTGTTCGCCACTTGCACTGTAAATGGCTAATCGCTGTGCGGGACAGGGGTTCTATCAAATCATGGATCGCTTAAGAAGTACAATATGAAGATTGGTTTTCTTGGAAACCATTTTAGTTTAATTAACACTTAACATTAAACTAACACACTGTCACACCTATGCAGATCTACTCTGCATACAGATGAACGTACATATTTAAACACGTAACAATGTTACCAGTATAAGTACATACACATGTATATTACACGAAGAACCTCAAGGCATTACATAATCCAATAAATGGTTAGATTAAAACCTAATCTATAATTACGATTTCAAAAAAATCAGAGTGCTCATTGACGTTTTGACAGCGCAACGTACACAGACGCACGCGGGACGGACACCAGGCTGACAAGCGGTCGCAGCATTCGTGGTCCAGTAGGTACCCGTTGCTGATTGAAAGACTGAGTTTATACGTTCCCCATACGAGATTTGTATAGAAAGTATTTTTCATTGTATTTATTGGATAAAAAAAGGCATTTGATACGTCAATTGTGGGGTATAAAAACAAATGTAGCAATATCAATATGTGCTCAATTATACATTTTATGTACCTATGTATCCCTTCCGAAATCACGTTTTATATAAATTTATAGGAAATATTTCCTATAAAATCTCGAATTCAATACATTCTATAATCGATGACTGCATTAAATTTTGTTTTGATATTACTGCTTTGTTTTTATACCCCACAATTATCGTGTGGTAGTTGGGTTCAAAAAAATGTTAATTTATCTAGTGGTTAAAACTCTTGTCTAATGATCCAGTGGTCGCGGGTTTGAGCCTAATTTCAGACCAGCAAGTTTGTTTTATTTTTCATAATACAGGCGTTCAGTACCTACAAATATAGTTTACAAGAAAGAGGCAGTTATCTTAATTTTAAAATATTGTTTTCTATTACCTAGTGGTTTAAAAGCAAGGTTATTTATCGTATTTAAAATTTATCCTGAGAGTTCTAACTAAGACATCAATTTTTTTCCATACGCTGCTAAATATTTAACATCGTTCTATTCTATGAATTCTTTAAAATCATTGCTTAATAAAACGAAAAAAAAATTCTACTTATAATTTATTTATTTACGGGAAACTAACAGTAGATATAAATAAAAATCAGGTTACACATGAATTAGTACAGAGACCATCTTACAAGTTTCCACAGAGTTAAAATGTTATGTTTTAAAATATAGCAACGAAAACTTAACAATATACAAAAAATAAAAAAAAATTAAAAGGCTTAAGATAAGAACAAACCATGAGAGTCATAGATTTAAAGGTAAAAGGGGAAATAGGAATGGGGAGGAAAGGACAGATTTACTTAGTAGTAAAGGGAAGAGACAAGAAGAAAAAGAAGAGCAAAAGAAATATTGCATAAATATATGTGAGTAGTACATCTGAATATACATAATGCATAATAGGACGGGAATGTCTTTAACTACCTAAAATCTATTACTATATTGTTGTTTGTTTGTATTTGTATTCGATATTTTAGAAGTTATTATACAATTATTCAATATATTTGTAAAAATAATGACTTTATTCTTTGCATTATTATTAAGGTTTTACCAAATATACTCTAAATAATTGGTATATAAACTCACAAATAAAATCTATGTTTATCAGTGGCTTAATCAGCCGAAACGATCGGCCTGTGCGTGTTTAAATAATAAGTTGTAAAAAACTACTATTTTTTAATTTTTATATTACATAATAGGACTAATTTGCTGATCTGCAGTGAGGTTTAAGCCCACGTCCACTGGATTACTAGGCAAGCATCTTAACCACTAGATCAACAATCTACTCGATTATGTATCAAAAATATGCAACAAAAAAAAATGATGCATGTAATTCTTTATGTCGAATATGTATAAATGATAAAATATACAAATTTTACTTGTAGTCTAGAGTAATAATTGCAGTGAGGCAATTTCATAGGCTGCAATTCAATAGGCTGCAGTGAGGCAATGTCATAGGCTTCAATAAGCTGCAATTCAATAGGTTGCAGTGAGGCAATTTCATAGGCTTCAATAGGCTGCGATCCAAAAGGCTGTAGTGAGGCAATTTCATAAGGACATCTTGATTTAACTAAACGTTTGAGGTGAAGGCCGCGTGCAGACCACTCAAGATTCGTTCCTCCTGGACCGGTAAGACAAAGCCTTAGAAACAATTGGGTGAAGAAGTCCATTAGCGAGCTACATAGTTATGGCATGCAGAGTAGAACATGAACAACGCACACAGGTCGATACACCCCATGACGTATTGGTACCGTATGTGCGCAGTCCTAGCAGTGTTAAAAAAAATACCAACATGGTACCCATAATAATACCGCCGTATTCTTATTTTATTTTATTTTTATTTTTGGGAAACATACGGTAAAATTTTAAAAAAAATTATATAATATCAAAAAAATATTCGTTTAGAATGACCAGTGAAAGTTCCTCGAAGCTGGTAAAAAAAAAAACTAAATAAAAACAATGATAAAGAATATGTGATATTTCAAAGATTTAAGTTATGATAATGCATAAAATGGGAGGGGTAGGAAGAGGGAGGGAATGGGATTCAATTAAAGAAGTATCAAATTTATTTCAATAATCATAAATGAGATTACGGAGTTTCATTTTAAATAAAAGCAAATTGTCAGTAAAAATGCCTAGATTATTTAAAATAGCAAGAGTTATAATTGTGATTGTTAGTTACCCCAACACTTGAAAATAAACGGGACGTATTTGCGATAGATTACAGAAGTCACAGAGAAGAAGCTACGAATATGAGAAACGTATGTGAAATTCTTTTAACAATTTTTAAAAAATGGTGTGCAGTTATAAAATTCATTTTTTGATATTGAATATTTGGGTCCATTGACCGGTCAAGCACACGCTCACTCAGAAAAGAGTTGTTTAAAATGAAAACAACATTGTTAATGTGTGGGTGTGTGTGATTGCGGAGATCACATAGAATAGATTTTCTGGTTTTTTATTTGCTTCCAGATGTTTCTGTATCTCGAGTTTACAAATAAATATGCAATATATTTCATCAGCCATTTTTAATAACGAATACAACATAACAAGTTTTAAATTAATGTATATATTTTATATACCTCAATCTAAATGAAAGATGGGATCCTTCTGTCGAAATTAAATGCCGCGTTGAGCAAGCTCGTACAATATTTATCCGTAGATGTTATCCAGTCGTGAGCTCAATCTTGGATTACGAATGCGAATGGTCAGATGCAGAAGCATGTACGCTTACACAGAGGAATACTCAAAATAATCTGGATGGACAGATTTACGAATGAAGATTTCATGGTTAGGATGAACACGAGACGTTGTACGATGGAGCAGGTAGAGAAGGCGTTTCTGGGGGACCATGTCGAAAAAATGGACCGGACGAGACCTTCCAGAGCCGCGATGCGCGGGATTCCAGAGAGGCGCCGACCGCCAGGGAGACCACCAAAGAAATGGAGAGAAAGCTGAAGAAAGTCTTCGTCATAAGACTAGGACTGACATATTAATACAGATCAAGGATCTAATATCATAAGAAGATGAATAAAGTAAAATAAGTAATTAAAACAATAAAAATCCGGAAATTTAAATATCTCGGACATGCGACGAGACATCCAGAGAAGTACGAGATCTTGCATCTCATAATGCAGGGAAAGATTGCCGGAAGTCGGGGCTCTGGAAAAAAGAGGACACCGTGGCTATAAAGTAGTGATGCAACGAATACGAATATTCGTATTCGCCGAATATTAAAAACAAACTATTTCTAACTGAATGCAACGCAAATTACGGTTTGGCTGTGCACCGTGTATCCGAACACACATATGCACTCTATTACCAAGGATTCCCCTAACATTGAATGAATGGATTTGTTGAGTTCTCAAGTTGTCAATTATTACTTGTTTCACAGCATAACATGAATCCTTTCATCTAGTTTCGTTGGGTTATTAATAAGGTAAGGTGCTCATTTCATGTAGTTTTTGTTTTTTAATACGTATCGTTCGTTCCATTTTATTTCCATTATGTGTAAAAGTGTTAAGTCTTATAAAATAATTTGAAATTAAATCTAAAGCATGACCGCTCGTAAGTGTGAAAAAAGTTATATATAATATATTTTCAACCGTGGTGTATTATTTACTACCTTGCTGAATTATTCGTATTCACCGAATAGTAGGCTTGATATTTGTATTCGTGAAAGTGGTATTCGTTGCATCACTACTGTAAATGGTATCCACCGCTTACCCAGGACAGTTTTACGAGCAAAATAACGGCCCTTCTCATTCGTCTCCGTGAAATGGCTGAAAAATCTGAGACAGGTTTGGCGCGGCAGTAAATAAAGAGACGATATCAAACAGGGCACAAGGCGAAGAATATTTTCTGGTGTACAGTAACATATTTTGATTTAAGACGCCCGATGATGAAATGTGAGATGTGCCGAAGATTGAAGCCGGTGGATGTGGACCAACGACCAGCGCCTCTTCAGCAAACATGGGTGTGGCAAGAGAACAAATAACCTCAAGATGTTTAGACAGGGAAATATAGTAGACGTGTTTGTCTGATGACCCACCACCGTGTGCGCCAAAAAATGTGGCGGATTTTTTATATATTTTTATTTATTAGTTGTAGGAAAATTCATTCCGGGAAGGATCAATGTAATTAAATTTGTTGAGAAAGTATTCTTTAAGAGCTTTAGCTAGTATTTTTTTGTTCTTTATTGGACACTTTGATTCACTGGGTAATGCTTTATTTTTTTATCTTGTAGATTATCTAAAGGTCTTTAATGTACGATAGCTCGTTGTTCTAATGGTTTAAGACTGTCGCCTAGTGGTCCAGTGGCCGGTGGTTCGATCCCCATTCCTAGAGATCAGCCAGTTAGTCCTATTTTCTTAGAACAAGAGTTTGGCCTAGTAAGAAAGTAATAAGGGCCGGTTTAATATATTTGGTTTAGTTGAAAATCACAAGAAGCAGTAGGTACTTCAGATACATCACCTACCCACCTTCTCGCCTATTCCATAGTATACCCAGAACAGTAGTTTATCTCCGGCCTGTCGGCGAGTTATTAGCCTACTCTTGCGTTGACGCTAGGGCCGTCACTTTATTTTTACTCCCTTTCTTTTAACTCGCAGCGTCTGAGATTCCGACGCATACTGCAGACACGAAACCCGAAAATTTCTGTAATTAGTATACCTAGTTTCTGCACTTAAATTGCAAGAACGCTGATTAACATCAACGTAGACTTTTATAGTAGTAAAGTAAAGCACCACAAACATAAAAAAAGGCATTTTTTTCAGGAAGCGCATTTTTTTTCTAAAGCGGCAGCTGCGAGCGCGAGTGGCTCCGAAGGCACGGCCCTTACTGCCGCCGCCTTGTGCCCCCATATTCTATGTCAATGTGTGCGTCACAGTGCGTGCGTACACGGCGCCGAACACGCACGCACACATTCTAATGGGCAGCGGCCAGTTTGTATGAAGACGTATTACTGTTCTTAGTATACTGTGCCTATTCTGTGACATATCGGCACCCGCACCGGCTAAACGAAAATTCTGTTTTAAATTAACTATAATCCATCTTGAATATGTAACTAAGAAAAAAGTAACATTCTTAGGAAAAAAGACAGAAATTGACTCCAGAAACAGCCACGATAAATCATAAATCAATAATTGCTCTCCACTTAAAATACTGCTGCACTATTTTGAAAAAAATGGAAATTTAACAAAATCATTCTAACGAGAAATGGATTATATTAAATTAAAAAAGACGTTAACAGATTTAAATTGGCTCACCTAAAACGTTGGACTACAACTAAACACAATGATTTTCATACAGTGTCTCGTAGCTGGTAGCAAAAACTTAGGGGTAGGCTTTTTTACTTGCTTACCATCACGCCGTTTTTTCCGCGGCAGTAGGCAGAAAGGACACAGCGCCTAACTCTTTTGTCCGGACACACAACTCTCGCCTCATCCACATTCATACAACTTCGCATACAAGCTCGATGACTGCTAACAGGATCGTCCACACATTTTAAAGACAAATACATTATAAAATTAATCTGACAAAAGTGTGGTACACGAGGTATTTTTTTATCGTTTTCATATGTTTTATTTTATGAGCGATATGCTTATTTCAATAATATTGAGTTTATTTAATATTTTGCGGTTTTTTTTTTGCCACTCTGTAGGAGCAGGTATACTTGGTGTGAATGTGTTATATAGGAGGTATTAGCTGCACCGTTAGATGGATCTTGAATGACTTGGCTGTATGGACCCGAGAGGCTGCGTAATAAATGTCTGTTTCCGCGGGCGATGGCAATTATAATTAAGGCTTGTCAATACTTCAAAACGAGCTACACTATGTTTTATTATATTATATAGAACGCCATATATTAACGCGGACTTCAACAAGCGAGGCTGGCAAGACAAAAATAAAATTTGAAAATGAAAACCTTATTTAGGCACCCGAGAATAAATTCAAATGGTCAAAGTGGTACGGATTTACGTTACTTTTACGGAACGAATCGCGTCAAAAGATTTTTTAATTAATTCAATTTATCAATACATAAGGACATGAGGCATAATGTAGCGAATCAATTCGCTACGCAAATGACAACACAAGTCGTACCATCGTAAGAACATTCGCATATTATCAATTTTTTAGAAATTTCTTATACAGTTATTTTTTTAAATTTTATTTGGAAAACATTAATAACCTCGACTATATTTGAATCGAATCGGATAAACGGTGTGGATTTGTATAGAGAACAGACAGACAGACATTGAGTTTTATAGATATATTAGATAGATTTGAGTAGCTTGTTGGTCTTGTGGTTAGGACACTGGCCTCGTGATCCAAAGGTTGCGGGTTCGATCCTCACTCCAGACTAGCAAGTTAGTCCTATTTTCATAGTACAAGCGCTTAGCTTAGTTTGAAAATAGTAAGAATATTGATGTGACACGTATTCCGTGTTCACATCTCTATTTTAAAAAAAAAAAAAAAAAAAAAAAAAAAAAAAAAAAAAAAAAAAAAAATAGATATAGATGAAAAATTCATTCCCTTTAATACAAGTCAAAAAAAATAATAAAAACCTTGCAATTCCAATTGGAAAACATTTTCAATTTGAATTTCAGCTGAGTTTTCATCATTTTATTTAACTTGTATTGAGGCAAGTGAATTTTTCGTAATCGATATAAGTAACTGTGATAATAGTTCAAGGTTTTGTAAAAAATAGTTTTGTAAATAAAATACTGTAAATATAATATAGAAATATTGAACAAAAAATGCAAACTTTGATATTGCTTAACTCCATAACTATTGATATTAGGTCATGGTTGCTTGAACATTTTCGACTCATAATCAAGGCAGGAATATAGTCCTGCGAGCTTGTTAACGTTTTCCAAATAACCCTGTGTATCTTAGAACCTTCCGTATATTTTAATGGTCTATGCTAGAGACATCTGAAGTCTTCTTTCATTAACTAGTTATTTAATACATAAATTTCGCAGCTGGTAATTATACCTATATTTTATTTATGTAGAGTATTAGCAATATTCTTAATGTACATATGAAATTATTTAACATATCTAGTAGAATACGCCTGAAAATCAGTATTTTAAAATTTTTAACTCCTTTCATACACCAGTATACATTTTAACAATATTTTTGTAAATATGTATGTTGTAATATTCTTAGAATATACATATAAAATTATTGGTCAAGGGGAATTTTAATAATGAATGAAAAAATCACTCCGTTTCATTAGCAAAAATATAATTTTCATGCAACTTTACAACAATTATGTATATAATTTTCGTAATTTAAAATAAGTCACAGTAAGAATTAGGTAAAAAGATCTAGTTGCCTACGCAATACTATATTTATTACTAAGTATAGTTTAATAACTAATTACGCAACTAAAACTGCTCTACAGCAGAAAATTAACGTTTTTTACATCATCACAATCACTATTTTTTTATGAAGCGGTCTATTTCCTTCCCAGATATAAATGCACCGCCGCCATAATTGCCGAATTTTCACAACATAATTTTTACCATTTTGCCCATTGACATTTTCCCGACACATTTTTTGTCGAAATTTTTTCGAATAACTGCCGGCACGAAATTGGGGGGGACGAAGACGTGTGCGGCGTGTGTTCGTTCGCGTACGGCGTGCGTGACCGCGCTATTCGTGTTGAAGGGTTAATTTGGTCAGTGGGCGCACGGGCGAGCGTGACCGAGGCAGGTGAGGACGGGCCGCTCGTGCATCCGCGCTCGTCTCGTCCATAAATCACGTTACGCGGGCAAATATTGGCGGGAGCCCAGGCGGGTCGCTCTCTCCGTCAGCAGCGATACCGCGCGCAATCCGCGACATCGACCATTTTATATATAAAACGCTCTTTGGATAGATAGATGTTTGTATGGATAGATACATATCCCGGAAGACTACACACAGAAGAAATACGGGATGTACCAGAGCCAGCGGCAGAAACTCGGCCGTTTGATTCCTACCTATGCTATGAGTCTGAAATGTTCAAGCAACAATGATCAATAGTTATGGAGATATGCAATAACAAAGTTTGCATTTTACTCGATATTTCTGACTTATTTTTTGCAAAAAGTTGAACTATCACTACAGTAACTTGGATCGGCTACGAAAAATTAATTTTTTTGAATACAACTAAAATAAAATGATAAAAACCTTGTAAAAAAAACTTTTTATAATTTTTGCAAGGTATTTATCATTTTATTCGACTTGTATTAAAGCGAATGATTTTTTCATAATTAAAATAAGTTACTGTAATGATAGTTCAACTTTTTGCAAAAAATATGTCAGAAATATTGAAAAAAAATGCACACTTTGATATATCTCCATAATTATTGATATTAGGTGATGTTTGCTTGAACATTTTAGACTCATAACATAGGCAGGAATCTACCGGCCGAGTTTCTGCCGCTAGCTACGGTAAACCCTGTATAACAGAATAAAAGTATACAAAAAGTTTTGAAAAAAATCAAGCTTTTAGTAAAAACGAAATCAGATATTGGATCCCAATAACCACTACATTGCACTGAGAAACTTAATATACGAAAAAGAAAAAAAAAGTAGCCCTTCAAACAATTTCAAATCAAATTAAAATCAAAACGACAAGCGACGCTACGTTTCGTGGCTACAAAGCACCTTAGACAATTGCACATCAAGTACAAAGGTACGGCGTATCGGTATATATCCTGGTGATGAACCTTCGGGTACCGGAATATCGAAATAGGATCAGGGCCGACGCGGGGTTCAAATGTTACCCAACCGAGTTTCTCCAGGGTATGCTTGGCTACAATAGTTTAGAGACTAGAAGGAATGTGTATTTGATTACACATTTTTATCGATTGTTGCGCGGTATGATCGATAATCCTGAAATTATGCAGAGCATTGGTTTGTATGTTCCTGATAATTACACTAGACATCGTCAGCATAGATTGTTTCACATTCCAATATACAGGACCAACCTGCCGATGGTTATGCCTGTTGGAAGAGCCACAGCTATGCTGAACAAGATCGCTTTGGGTATTGATATATTCCATGTGTCTGAGGGGGTTTTCCGAAGCGGGATTCTCCTACACCTTTGACCAGATTTTATGTTATTTTTAATTTATTAAATATTTTCATTTTTGATATATACTTCCTAGTATGTATGCCTTAAACATTTTGTTTGTCATGTACATATTATCATGAAATAAATTGAATTGAATTGAATTGAATTGAATTGAATTGAATTGAATTGAATTGAATTGAATTGAATGTTTCCAAACAAGCGCAGCCGCGCAGTTGCTCGATCATGTGGTTCTTTTGGATTTGGGATCTCGTCACAATATTTATTTATAAATCTTCGAAGGCCGGCAGTTTAATGACATTAATTAACTCCCTAGGCCACACCTTCAAATAAATAAAAACCATAATTAATCGTATATCAAATAAGGTCAACAGGTGGTGTCTACTTAACGATTTGTCCGATAGTTAATGAAATCACAGTTAACTACGGCCGGTGTTATAATGCAGACATATACTTAAAGTTTTATTAGTATTAAGATGTATGACGTGCGCACATGTTTAATTCGTTCAACTATTAGAAAAATAAGAATTACCATTTAAGAAAATAATCAAGGAGGCCCTACTCGAGATATATAAACCCCCGCTGAATATTAATGAATAGGGATGACGACCCTAAATTATAAACCTGGTGGTATCCGGCGCTGTAGAATCAATTAATGCTCATTAAACTTAATTTCTTATCACTATTTAATATACACAAATATTCATTAAATTTTCTTATATAGGTGTATACCTAAATATACTTTTTAACTGTGCTATTATATATACATTTTGTTACTATCCTTATTATCCACATTTTATATTTATATACTCAATTAATTAATTAATTAATCTTATAGTTATATAGTATTTTGTTGTATATCTTTATTATTTTTTGTTCTCAATATATTGTTCAGCTGCTCATCTCGGCACAGGTTCTTCCTAGTGAGATGAGCGGCTCTATCTCCTGTCATGTAACAAGATGAAGATAAATAAATAAATAAAATAAAATAAAAAATAAATTGAATCGACGACTCCACACAGATAATTAACCGACAGCAGATGGAACAGTGACCTAACGCCACAAAATCTTTTGACAACGCCTGTCTCCGACACGGTATCGCCACAAAATAGATTAAACATGCAAACCCTGCTTTAGACATGGTACAGCAAGACCGTACTGCAAACGCAAACGAGGACACACCCTGACATCGAGAAGGTATTGCAAGCCGATACTTAACCTTACCATCAACACACACTCATCACATCAAACCTGATGATGGACCCTGCAATAGGATCCGAAACGTCGGCCAGAGAGGTCAGATGTACACGACAGAATATCCCAGAAAACTGCACACGGAAGATTCTGAACGGTCGTGGAAACCTGAGGACATTTTTTTGAAAAAAGGTTATATCCGTGGTGCTCATCATTAAGAATACGTGGCTACCTTTCAAGCATTACTTAAGCAGTTGTTTTTGACACTACATTTATTTTAACAATAAACTGTCGGTTAGATAATAAAGTACTGGAATTTTAGCAAAGGAGAAGTTTACGATTTTTTTCAATGATTGTAAATGAAAATTTGAATAAAATTGAACAAAAGTCTGAAAGTAAAATTAAGATATCTCAGAAACTGACAAAGTTAGGGAACTTTAAATTTGCGTTTGGCGTGAATAATTTAGTTCCGTCCGGTGGAGTCGTGTGACGTCATCTCTCGGTGCACATCTCGGCGCTCGGATATGCGGACGCGTGACGTCACAGGCGATTTGGAAGTCAATCATTCCGCGCTAAAATACAATAAATTTAATATTCTTTTTATTAACTATGATCAATTTTTGAATTCCATTACAGTTTATTAAGTCAAATATGGTATTATCAACATTATGAAACTTCTCCATTGGTGATAAAAAATATAGTAAAAATAGACAATCATTCGACAAAATATGTTTTCTTTGAATAATACTACTGTATACGTAATATTAAAATTATCTTTACCTCTGAAAACATCAAAAAAATCATGTTAGTAACAATTGAATGTCGCATTTTCATAGGAAATACACAAATGCTGAATGTTTCCGAGCTGTGGCTGGTCGGGATGTTGTTGATATTTCTATCATCTTGACGTAATTTTCTGCTGACGAAGCTTCTGGTATAATTTCGCGCGTTCGATCGACTTCCAGAATATTCCAAACAGGTTTGATACCTTTGATTACGTGAAGTTCTTTTCTTTACTAAAATCTCATAATATAATGTCACTCTTTTCATGAAACTCATATTTATTTTATTTCAATACTTTAATCTTAATGTGGAGACCTGTAATTGGCCATCTATATTATATCAATGTTTTCTATGCTTCTTTGTCGTGCTGTTGGTATTCCACGAATATTAAATAAATAAATAAATAAATATCTGTACATTGTGAAATGTTCAAAGAATAACCACTTTTATTTGCATAAATTTCGTCTTGATTTAAATATATTTTCCAGTTAATGAATCCTGCGTTACAAAGCTATTATTATCTTCTGTTCAAATTATAATTGCGTACACCTGGCATTCTCCTTCAAAACTCTCACAAGATTTTCCAGTATACGACGAGTTATGTCGACATTTAAATACAAAGGATAATGACCTTTACAGCTATCGCGGTAAGTATGATATGAATGTTTTAAAATATTACGCTTTAGTTCATTGTAGTGGCAGATAAATGCGTATATTTTTGAGCCCTGTGGCCATTGGAATTAGTATCATTATACTGAATCACTGCTGCGAAATTATTCTATAATTCCTATGTGATTACGTTGCAGAATTAGGCGATCGCATACAGCATAAACTGCGTACAGTGATAAATACTCAAATAGGCAACTGCGTGTTTTGTAATTTTTGACAGGTACAAATACCACAGATTTATTAATTTATTATTCTTAAAATACTGCGTAAATATATTCTGAATTTAGACATTTTTTCCTTTCTTATTTTATTATATTATTAAAATACATTTGTTACAACGACATAATGAATATATGGAAATATTTTTATACAAAATAGCTTTAAATAAATTAATGAATTGGTAATGATAACGAAATCATTGAATATACTTTTTTTTAAATTCTTAAAAATGTATATATCAGATTAAATCAATAGATGAAAATATTGCGTCTAGCCTTTAGCGAATTATAACAAAAACACATGTAAGGTTAGGTCAGGCTGAAAAAATTGCGTTATGTACCTGTTATATATAATGTATACATATATAGTATACAATGCTGTATATAAGATCTTGGTCCCTTTGTTTCCTAGGGTAGTTAATGTTAAATATGCTCTGCACTTTTGCTTAACAAGGAAGAACTCACGTAAGGTCAAATTCAATATTGTCATCCGTTGATTCGGCTACTTTTTCTTAACAATTTGGCAAAGAACATTTTCAAAGATTTCGTCACCATTATCAATTCGTCCCTTTATTAAAAGCTCTTTAATCATTTTATCTGTGGTCATTCTGTCGTTGGATTTAATTTCCCATGGATATTTTGTCGTTGAGCCAAATGTCCGAGAATCCGTTTTACAGAAGGTTTACCAAAAATATTTAAAAAAAATAAAAAATTTGCAGTTATGTTTCAGGTTTTACAACTATGTTCGTAACACTATGCACCACAACCATAGTAACAATACTATGGTTGTGATGTATAGTGTTGTGAACATAGTAGTGTAATGTTGGTCCTGACGAAGAGACGGGTACGTCTCAAAACCGCTAGACCTAAAATCTGGTAGTGGTTTATACAAATTCAACTAACAACCTGTTATAATATCTAACCATAAAGTTAATGCTTTAAATATTAAAAATATTAATAATAAGCATAAATGAATTGTTTATAAATTTACCTTTAAAGTTACTTTCTAAATATTTGTTTCCGATGATGCCTTTATTTATTACTGCCACTAAATTTCTTTTGACGGCAAAGGCACAAGATGTACGCATTGCGCAGTAGGCGAGTATAACGACCGGAAACGCAGCGAATATCGAAACACTACCAAATGGACCGCTTCTCGTTACGGCATCTTGTCGCCATGACGACGCGGACCGGGGATATTTTCCCATGGCCACACACACCGGCAGACACACAGACACACACGCACGCACGCGTCACGCCCGAATAACTGTGAGCCCCGCATTCTGGGAGCTGCAGCAGCAGGGAGGTGGTCGGTCTCGAAGGACGATGGATGAGCCACAAGACGACCGGAGATGAGATGGCCAGCCAATGAAAAATGAAGATCTTCGAACCCTCCTATCGTAAACTATCGTAACTAATAAATAGATAATTTGTGGGGTAAGGTAAGGGTGCAAAGGCAGCAAAATCCAAAATAATATTAATAATATAAATAAAAATTTAAATTAAAAGATATTACTGTGTTGGCTATCAAATTGCTGCTTTTGCTATATGCATAAAGTGGATATTGCAGCCATTGCTATGATGTTACAGTCTAAAATCGACTAATTTTAGCATGAAGCGACCAATTGTCATGTCACAAATCCTTGGGAGTTAATTGTTTTACCTGGATATTGCTGGCTTTGCTTTTTGCGCTATTAGGATATTACTATCTCTGCTTTAAATAGTGATTTGGAAACATAATTTTGTAAGGGATAGAGCTGCATTTCCTGTTATATATAGAATTCGGTATATTCAAAATTAGTAATGCCTTAATTTTTTTTTAATAACTGCCTTTTGCTTTTATACATCTCTCTTTAGAATTTTTTTAATGGATAAAAGCATACAAAAGCGAATACGTGTACTATAAGCGCGGTAGAAGTTATATTAAATAAGTCAAGGCATATTTTCATTTTTGCGATCAATGTTTACTTCGGCTACTTTCCTTTTTGTTCCAAATCATGCGAATGCATTATACTTTTTAAGAGAGTTTTTAGTTTGGCCTTATATTTTTTTTCCAAATTTGCAAGCCCGTGGTGATTTTTTAAACAAGTCGAACGTCTTGGAACCAGCGGTGGAACGCGTGCACCAACTGTCGCCGTGTTGCACCATCTCCGGCAGCCCCCGACCACCCCGAGACAGTCGGGGGGCGGTCGGGGGCGGTCGGGGGCCGGCGAGTCTGACCATCTCGCCACCCGCGGAAGTCCGGGCCGCATCACCAGACGCACCCAGCGCGCTGCAGGTTGCATCCTCCGTCCGCATTCCGCGCGCGAGAATTTGGTCGAGATAACGGCGCTTTTCGGACGCGGAAGCGCCGCGAATCTCGAATGGACCGGCAACAGTGACCAAACAAGATTAACGGCGGCAGGTTTTTTCTCCCGAGCGGCGCCAGGGCCGGCCCTCGGGCGGGGCTCTCGAGTCGGCCCAAGTCGATACTGAGAGAGTGACGATTTGGAATTGGGTACAGAAGAAAATAACGAATATGACAGACCATAGAAATATCGTCATGATCGCGCAACAATGACGCATGTGCAAAAAATTCCGTAATGACTTTTTTGGATGATTAAAAAGTGAAAAAAGAAGCCATCTAATGGTGTATAAAAAGTGTATTTTTTTTCATTAATTTAACCGTCGTTATACAAAGTCGGTATAATGACGGTTCTGATTTGCGATCGTAGAACAATGCAGCATGTGTAAAAATGTCGTTGTACTGCGCTGACTATATTTGAGATTTGAAAGGTATCAACTTTAAATACCTAACCCAAGTTTCAAAGGAAAATCTTTTGTTGTTATCGAACTATGACATAAAGTGTCTTTATGTAAACAAAACTTCAAACTGCTCTCCTGCAAACTTGAGAAAAATCACACGCGTCGTTATTCTACCATTATGACGATATACTTATCTATATCGTCAACTGTACTACATAATTGGACATGTCGCATATGTTTAAAATGACTAAAATATATATTGGTTTATTTTATTTTATTTATGTGGTATATTGGTACAATAATTATCTTTATTTTACTTTATTATTAATTTTTCAAAGGTTTCTAATTATTACTGTGCCAATCATTTATATTTTTCATTTAATATTTTTACATTTTATTTTGTTCATTTCTTTTAATGTGGTTCTATTTACTATTTATATACATTACAGAGAGACAATAGTGAAATCATATGCCCAGCCTCAAATAGGGTATCGAAAGATAAAAAAAATCAATGCGAAAAAAATATGAAAATATACAAATATAAACAATCTAGAGCTCTATATAGAATTACATTCAGAAAAGAAGAAAAGGTGTAAGAAACTTTGTTCCTTACGTGGGGAGGGGGGGTGGGGGGTCTCTCGGCCGCACACATATTCTAATAATCTATATAAGTCACTGTAGTGATTTATATAGATTTTTACAGAAAATAAGTCATGCAATCTTTGATGTCACTTATTTCCTTAACTTTGACATTTCATCACTAGCTACGAGACACCCAGTACAAGAATATATTTATTGAAACGGTTTTTTCTCGAAATCTGTTAAATTGCTCTACTTTGCAAAGGTTATTCCTAGGTAAACATGACAGAGTCGTGAACGTTTGAGACTTTAAAATTAATAAATATATAACAACACAATATAAAATTGTGTTGACGATACAATAATGATGTGTTTTTTCTCGAAAAAAGTATTTATTCAACATTTTTGTCTCGGGGTCCTGGGCCGCAATCCGGCCCTGGGTAAGACTTCCTTTTACGAAAGACCTGTTCGTCCGAAAGAATGACCGTATACCAAATAGGCACCGGTAGCAGCCTCGCCCGGCTGACAATAATTCAGGCTGGCTACCGAGAAAATTGCAGAGCCGCTGCTGGCTTTTTTGTTTCTTTGAAAACAATCGGGTCCCTGTTTTCGAGCGGAAAAAGAGGTCGGCGCACCACTAAAAATAACAAAACAATTTTTTTATAAATAATTGACCGAAAGGGATGACGAATCGGTGGAAAATTCAACATTGTGCGCTTTTGACAATCGCAAAAATTCATTGACGGCCACGATAGATTTGATAGCGTAATAAAAATAATAATAAAAGTTGTTTACGGCTTTCAGTCTTTTTATTACCCCCTTTCTTTTAACTCGTAGCGTCTGCTTGCTTGCTTGTCCGTTGAATTGTTTAAAATTGGATTTTTAACCCTTTTCCCGTGATCAAATCGAGCTGAAACTTTGCACGAATCGTGGCGACGATAAAAATGATCTAACAAATTTTCGTTTAAAAAAATTAATAATTACAGTATAATTTTGGATTGTTCGAAATTTTTTATTACTCGCTTTCGTAGCGTCGCCCGACTCGAGCCCAACGCGTAGGTTAAGCGCCAAACCTGATTCCACTAGTAAATGAGAAAGAGAGTATAATAAAAACTTTTTTATGTCTTTGAGGATTGTTTTTATAAGACTCCCTGACTAGCCTAATTTAACCTTTCCATAACTACTATAGTTTATACTTTATGGCATCCCTGCAATGATGTGATGAATAGAATAGAGGAAGGATCGCTGAGATGGTTTGGCCGTGTGGAACGGATAAGCGGGGAAAGGATGGTAAAGAAAATCAACGAGACGAATGTTGAAGGCAGCAGAAACAGAGAACAGAAGACCTGGCGTGATCGGATAAATATGATAAACGACATGTTCTCTTAGAAGCTTCAAGAACCGAAGAGAGTGCACGAGAAGATGTACGAAAGTGGACGACGCAAAAGTGGTGTGAAACGGGATCCCTCTGGGAAACGGCGTGATGATTAGTTAGTTATACAGAGCCATTTCATTTAAAAAATATTTCTCTCGATTAAAAATTATAACTCCAATAAATCGGCCATCTGCGGACTTGCATCCAAAGGGAATCCCAGTCATTTCATCAGATTTGACAAGACAAAAATGTTATCAACAGAACCCCGCCGGATACCTAGATTAGTGAGCGAGTCCATTGAAATCAAACATCCTAATTTCAATAGAGACGACACACACAAATTATCAAGTATTTGGTGCCCTATTTTCACAACCCAGATACTAGGTAATTAGGTAATTAGTACATATTGCACACTGGCGACCTCTATCATAGAAGAAGTGAATACTCCACAACAAAGTGCATATAATTTACGACCTCGGAAAAATAATCAGTTCAGCCTACACCTCCGCCATGATAGGACACTCTCCTGATGCCGCTGGATAAGACTTCAGCGAAACGTCGAAATTTGCTCTCATACAGTTCATATAAAAAATTTCTTTGAATTAATCCTAATGACAGTATAAAAATTATTCATTCATTTTACAAAACCAATGTTTTGATGCACTGTTACGCATTACGAAGGGAAGAGAGTTCTATACCTTTGAGCCTGCCACCACAATAAAAAAAAAAATTATAGTTAGTTTTCCGGCAATTGTTGATCGGTTCCACAACCCTTCTCACCGATCTCAAAATTGGCGTCTTCTATTCAAGTTATCTGAGATGCAGAGCTCTTGAAGGATTAACAATCATACCTCAATACGAAGAGGAAGCATTTGAATACAGGACTTGATGTTCTCAGCCAAGAAGTCAATACTCTTCTAATCATTATTTATTATTAAATCTTTGTTTGACGATGATTTTGCCATTGAAAGAAATTCCATAATTCGTCCCAATTTAAATAAATGTATTTTTTAATAAATTACCCAGACTTACGTAGACAAGCTTCACTATTTAACGATAAACATAAACCCATTAACCATAGGATTACTGTGTCTGCCAATAAAAAAATAAAGTATCCAAAGCGAATTAAATACAAAGTAATGAAAAAACTTACATCATCATCTTCTTCAGTGGTTTGCGACCTGTCTTCCAGGATGACAAACGTCACTTCATCTCCGTGCGTTCCGTCTTGAGATCCGTTTGTGATAATGTCTTTGTCTGTCATTTCTGATGTATGCGACATGTCCAATTCCGTTGTAGAGTTGTCGATGTCCGAATGTTTATTTCCGTAGTCAGTCATATTTGTGTCGTCATGCAGATCGTCGATTTCTTCTCTTCTCAGTTCCATGTCTTCCTGCCTAAGATCCGTGTCGCTCTGCCTTAAATCAAGTTGTTCCCTCCTCAGACCTGCTCTGATGTCCATCTCTTCCTGACACTCTTTCAAGTTCAGATTGGAGTCCGCGATGTGCAGTCGGAGATCTAAATTATTGTCGGAGTGCTGTCGAAGATCCAGCGAATTCCTTTGACTATTCTTCAACATTTCAAGATTGCTTCTCAACAAATTGAAACTGCTCTGTCTCAAGTCGAGAGTGTCCATGTTGCCCAGACTCTGTTGGGTTTTCAGAAGCTCGAGATTCTTCTGGAGCAGGTTTTGCCTCAAATCTAACGAGTCGTTGAGGCCGAGATCGCTTTGGTCGCTCTTCAAGAGCTCCAGCTGCGCCTGCGTCTTCAGCAGGTCCAGGTGAGCCTGCGTGGTTTTCAGCAGGTCAGCGTGGATATCTATACGGTTTTGGGCGTGCAGCAACTTTCGTCTTTTGGCTAAGGGAGTTGTGCTGTTGTGGTTCAGCATGTCCGCTACCACAAGATGCTCAGAGGCCAAGGAGTCTGGCGAACTTGGTATGTCGTTCATTTTGACCCCGTTGTCCTTTCTGCCTAGCATTGAGACGAATTCACGAGTCCGCAAGATATCTTATCATAAATAATTTAGCGTTGTGCATGCAGCGGAATCATGGCCCTAGAACATCCATCGATTTACGATTGATGTCGAATCGTACGCCATTAATGTACGGTTTGTAAGGACGTTAAACCTTTTAATGTATTCCCATCATTACACTTCTGGAATATCTGCGGCGATTACTTACAAGAAGTTTATAGTGGCTATAACCATAAACTCAAATACCACACTATTACTCTGGCTAAGAGAATGCGTCGATTGGTTTCCGTTTCTTGTTTTGCAAATGCTATTCATCTTGTTCAGCAATTCAAACGATTCGTGCAGCTTTTACGACACGTGTCCAAATATCTCGCGTCTTTATTGCCAGACGTGAAATGAATAACCTCTTCATTATTCGATTACTTTTCAAGTTTGGATTTATATTCCCAATTAAAATTTATCCAGACAACGATAGTCCAAGATTAATCATGTTATTCTCCGAACAACGAATGGAACATCTTCTCTTAGTTTATTATGAGCAACAATTGTTATTTTAGACTCGCAATTTAACACAGTTGCATCACTTTATTAATGGTGTTGCCGCAGTTCGCTAATGATGCTCACATGAAATCAATTTATTCTTCGAAAAATTTCGTAACACCGAAACGATCATTGTGTAAGTTTAAAACACTTTGAACAACGGCGATATTCCTAAATAAATAAATAATCAAATTGATGTAAATAAATCTCTGCCACCATCGTAAATAACTATAAAAATATATAAAAATGTTTAAACAAGGTACACTTTTTTTGACTAGAATTCTCGGACGAATGTGTTTGATGGAATCACTGTTTGGTTTGACTGTTTAGAGGAAAAATGTCACATCGATGGCGAAAAACATCGCTAATTGACATAAATAGAACAGTCATGTAAACACGGAAGATTTCCCGCCGTTCGAGCTGTCAGACGGCGACAGCCAGTGTTGCCAACGCCCGACGAAACGACAACATTACACTCGGCCAACTGCATACGTAGGCGACACCGAGTCTTGCAATTTCGAAAATCGAGCGGCCCGAATTTGTGCGCGGAGCGTCGGCGAGAAGAACGAAGCCATCGATCAAAGATGGCGGACTTTTTTCGGATCGCGCCCGTTTGTAGGTTATATTTCGCGTTCGTGTCTCGGGGCTATCACATGGTGTTGCGGTATGTAGCCGTTGTGTTGGCGGTTCGACTCTTACTGTCGCCTTGGGCTGCTGGCCCGGGGCGAGCGAGAGGGCGCCGCTGTCTCGCTCGGCCGGTCTCCGCGCCTCCGCGCTGGTCAAGACGCTGCGCCTCCGATGAATGGACCGGACTGCGGCGGTGGCGGTCGAGGGAGTTGTTGACATTCCGATTCGGGATCAAAACAAAATAGGCGATGTCAAATAAACAGCCTCGTTACGATACGGCGACGTGCGCAACGTGGTCGACACTCCAAGTTCAATATTTGTATTACATTAAAATACGTTTAAGATGCCGTGCAATTACATGTAATTATGGCGTCTTTGATGTGTACCTACATATGCGTACACATACAAATGCCTGCTTGCATCAGGTGCGAGTAGTATATAAGCAGTGCAAACTGGAATAAACATTTTTCAAAAGTAAGGTTTTATACCTACCTACTAAACAGTTTTTTCGTCCAAACGAGACCTATATAAGGCGTCTGATACACATGCTTCTTTAGTGGCACGTGAGCATGCGCAGTATCGACTTTGACAGTGGCATGCTTATTAGTGGCATGTGTGTACGCACATTGCTAGAAATGAGCATGCCACCTAGTGGCATGCTCAAAAATCAACCGCCGGTTGATTTATAAGCATGCCACTGTCATTCACCATAGAGAAGGGGTATCTTTGGAGCATGTGTGAACAGACTTGCTTATTTATGAGCATGCTTATGTCATTCGCGGGCTTCGCGGCTAGTATTATCGATGCGATCTTCTCAAACATTACTTTTCGTGACTTATTATAGGAATCACGAATGTCTGCGGAATACTCGGTCACCTTTGTGTAAAAATAATATAGTGAGAAATAATGTTTACGAAACTTTATTAATAGGCATGAATGATTCAATTCTTACAATAAAAATTATATAAACTAAAATCAAAAATGTGCGGATGGAAACTCGTGAACTATTTTGATTTATTGGTTCACTTGAATTTTCTATTTCAGTTTGCAAAGTTTCCATTTTGAACAAGAGCGTCTCTATTCTATGACAAGAGCATGCCACTAATAAGCATGTGTGTTTGATTGTTAGCTTTGGGCATGCTTATTTATGAGCATGCCACTAATAAGCATGCCAGTAATGAGCAAGTGTGTACAGTTGTTAGGGCATGCTTATTAGTGGCATGCTCATTAGCATGCCAGTAAAGAAGCATGTGTATCTGTACCTTAACGTTGGACTTTTTCCAAAGCGGACGTATTCCGAGATACCACCGACCGTATATAATATTCTAATGAACCATTGCGCATTTTGTTGTATGATCTAAATTACTCTAGTAACTAGATATATTTAAATGTCCATGATTCAAAATATTCTGCTCGAAGATTCTTGTGTATACATACCTACTTGGGAGTTCAAGAAATAACTAAAGACGCACTTTTTTAGACAATTCTATAAAAACCTATAGAATCAGACCGTTACAACACTAATTAATGTTTTCCAGTACAAGTAGATATGCATTCCGCAAAAATACCTATTTCTTTTAAATCGTAGCGTCTGCTTGTCTGCTTGTCGGCTTGTCTGCCAAAAAAACTTTGGATCGATTTTTAACCCTTTTTCCGTGATCCAATCGAGCTGAAACTTTGCAGTCAGACTCGTGGCAACGATAAAAATGATCTAACAAATTTTCGTTCAAAAAAAATTAATAATTTTACTATAATTTTGGATTTTTCGAAATTTTAACGATTTATATATATTGTTTAATTTTAGAGCCCGACGCGTGGAGTAGGCGCGAAACCTGTTTCAATGAGAAAGGGTGTATAATAAAAACTTGGTTTTTATGGGTTAGTTTTTTTTTCTTGTACTCTCAAGTATAATCTGAACCGTTTTTTTTTCAATCTTATTGCATGAGATCTGGTGAATTAGTTATACTAAATAAGTTTTTTAACCAGTAAGTTGTTTTGTGTTATAAATTGTTTGTATGAAGCGCCCTCGAGCTGGGTACTCACGAAAAAGGCACTACATAAATCATCCAATTATTATTATTGTTAGCCTGTCCTAAGACGTCTATTTTAATGATTCAAATTCAATTATTATCTTTATTATTAATATTATTAATATTTAAAGCATTAACTTTGTGGTCAGACATAATAACAGAATGTTAGTAAACTTAGTAAAAACCTCGTTAGATCCCTGAATTGCTCAATAGTTCAATTTCTCTGACAAGATTAACACGCATGTGAACAATAGTGGTGATAGTTTTACAACACTATGGTTGGGGTGTATAGTGTTGTGAATGAAGTAGTGTGGTGTTGGTCCTGACGAAGAGACGGGTACGTCTCGAAACCGGTAGGCCGTAAATCTGGTAGTGGTTTTTACTAGGTTTACTAACATTCTGTTACTATCTTTTATGAGGTATCCTAGCTAAGAACTTTTGCAATTTTAACTCGACGGACACCACATCAAAGACACTACCGGCCATCCGAACTGCAGGCTAGAAAGGAGGAGGAAATTTTTCAAGGATATCAACAGACCAAATGTATTGAATGACCTATGTCATCATCATCATTCTTGGCACTACAACCCTTGGTGGGTCTTGGCCTCCTCAATAATTTTCCTCCACTCATCTCGGTCTAGTGCCAGCTCTCTCCAGTTTCGAAGCTCTAAGGCAGAGATATCTTTGAGGACGTTGTCACTCTATCTTAATTTTGGCCTTCCTAAGCTCCTTCGCCCTATTGGCTTTGAGTTCAGCAGGGACTTTGGTGCTTGATGCTCGGACATTCTCTCCACATGACCCAGCCACCGAAGTCATCCCAGTTTTATAAATTCTATGACGTTTGGCTCCTTAAATAGAGTATAGAGCTCATTGTTATAACGTCTGCGCCAAAGTCCATTTACTAAAACCGGTCCGAAGATACGCCTTAAAATTTTCCTTTCAAAAACGTCCAGTGCTCGCTCATTCCACATGACCTATGTAATGAATTAAAATCGATTATTCCTAGCTTAAACTCAAGTAAACAAACAAAAGATTTACAACAAAAACCAGGTTTGCCCGGCGTACAATTTTACTTTCAAGGACTACAAAATGACCGCAAACATGGAACAATGGTATTTTAAGGCTTGAATAAACACGAAGGCTTTGTGGGATCTTCTGACAATCGTGTCAGAGTCAATGGCAGGCAGGTTACTTTCCCATTATCCTCGCTGTGACCGCATAATAGCTGCGTGCACCTTACAGCACCTCCAGGGGTCTCAAAACGTCGAGAAAATTTTTTGAATTTAATTAGATAACATAGATAACATAACAGAGATAACAGAAAATATATTTTAATTATTTATTTATTTATATAGTAGATACATGTATTTTTAATAATAAATTGATTCTATTTTATAACATTTTTACAGTCATTATACTCCCCATAATATGAGACAAAGCTCGAGCTTATGGGAGGAGTATTTACAAACAAAATTAAAGTATAAAAGAAGAACTAAAGAATAAAAGTATAAAAATTATTAAAGTATAAAAGAAGAACTAAAGAATTAAAGTATGAAAGAGACATGTGGGCGATGTTACAGTTCATCGTTGTCGAAAATCAAGGATTTGACTTCTTTCTTAAACTGTTCGTATTTTGGAACGTTCCTTTCTTGAAATTTGTTTTGCGGCAACAATGTATTGTACCAACTTATTTGTATATTTTACAACTATTATGTGTCCTGACTATAAACTCATCTGAACAGTAAATTATGTAGGCAAATGAACCTCTTTTGCATTCATAAATTATTATCCCGCGTAAGAAAGTACATACCTAAATAGGAAGTAATAAGTGATGAAGAACCTCATATGCACCAAAAGGCGCCAGAAGTTTCTAGAACTCGAGCAGTTATAAATTGTGCTCAAAACACGCGACAAAACCAGTTGTTCTTATGGCAGAAGCGATACCAGAGATAAAGATAAAAACGACAAGCGGCGATTTAGCGTGACCATCGAAAAACTTTACAAGAGTACCTGCCTGCCGGGCGTTCAATAGTGAATAGTGTGATCTCAAATTCGCGAATATTCTAAAACGAGTATAAAGTATTCCACAGACGAGTTATCAGTGTGAAATCAGTCAGAATTACACAATTGCCGCTTTGTACTTTATATTTATAATTTCTGTACACATGTTTTGGTGCTATTCCTGGTACTTTAATAATTTGCTACTTGTAATTTATATGTTTAATGTATGTTCTTTTTAATTTTATGATATATTTTTTTATGTAAAAGCCTATACGCATTGCTGCTCGTTACCTACTCTACATTTTTAAATTTTATACTCATGATTTGGTGCTATTCCTGAAACTTTTAATGTATGTGCTTTTTGAAATTTATTTTATACTCTTTATGTAAAAGCCTAATGGGCGTAAACAAATAAATAAATAAATAAATAAATAAATAAATACTTCTCCAGTTAAATTAGTGTTCTGTGATTTTGGTGATGAATAATTTTTTTTATTAATTTCAAGGCATACCTACATTGATTTATTTAAATAAGACGAAATATTTTTTACTTTTATTTTATTAATGTTAAATCCTGAGGTTTTGTAAAAAATATAAATGCTCGGGGAATCTGCATCCCCTAGTTTGTCACCCATGTTTTGATCTCAACATCATGGACACGATGGCACCTGTTTCTTAATTTGAAATCAAACAAAACGCTTGTAATTCGAGACATTACTTCTTTTACCTGAATTTTTTGGGTTAAAGACCTTTGTGACTGTCCAATCAGGTCCCGCAGCTGTTTGGTGCCAAATTCTGGTATTTTTTTGGGTCGCAAAATCATCGTCGCAATTTCGACACAGTCAGAAAATTTGCCAACAAGCTCGTATTTAATTGAGATAAATTATAGTCTCACAGAGACGGAGCTATTTATTTGGGAAACGTGTATGTAAGTTTTACTAGGTGGCCACACGGCTTAAGACCTGTATTAGCTGGATTAGTGGCAAGTAAAGATATCGTATTTTTATACATTGTTTCAATTATTCATTTGTGTATATTGTATTCTGATTGACGTTAAAATTGTTATTGTTAAGATTCCATTGCTGATTATATCATCGGCCCACCTTTTCTGAGGTCAGCCTCTTTCCTCTTTTCATGTCCCATGTTCTCCACCGCAGGACTCTGGGTGCCCATCTAAGCCCTATTTCTTGTCTTGCGATATGACCTCTCCATTGCCATTTTAATTTGGCAATACGATCTACCACACCGACAACTTTTCTCCGGCATCTGATTTCCTCATCTCTCAGACTTACGCCTACCGTTTGTCTCTCCATAGATCGCTGTGTACATCTTAGTTTATGTTTGGTCCTCGCAGGTAGCGTGGTAGTTTCCAGACCATACGTATGAAGTACAGGATGATGCATGTTTTAATGTCTTTTCTTTTTAAATTCAAGGGAATATTTTTATTTTCAAGGAAATTATTAATTTTCCTAAAAGCCATCCAACCTAGTCCGATTCTTCTGGTTTTCCTTCCCTAATTTGATCATATATCCAAAATATACCTATATATTCTTCAACAGCTTCAATTGCCTTGTTATCCATTGTATATCCATAGTATGTGACATGAATAAATGCGTAAATTTAACAAAAAATAGTAAACGGTAAGAGATATTCTCAAAAAATTTTAAATTCATAATTTACTTCTGACTTTGCGATGTGACACTCGACTGCAATGCAAAATAAAGCTGCTGCAGTTATTTCGCTAAATAAAGCAGTTCGCGTTTTGGTTAAATATGAGTGCAAAAAACTGGCAGTTAGGGAACTGAAACGCTGAAGTGCTGGTATTAGCGGGTTTATAGGTAAAAAATGTGTACACCATACATACACATAGCATGTGCAACATTTTAAGAGTAATATAATCAATGATGTAGCTTCCAATGATGTATCCTCTCTGCCTACTCCTTCGCGACGGTATGCAGTATATACGTACAGAAACACTTGAAATAAAATGATCGATGCGCTATAAATATGTACAAGCTCACAATCGCCCACGCGCACGATGCCGTTTGCGACTTTGCAGAAATGTCAAACCGCGCGTATCTGCGCGACAAATTTGAAACGCGCACCAACACGTCTCCGCCGACGTGGTGGTGCGCGTGTTTGTTTACTACCCGAGGCGGAGATCGATTGTGAATGAGACGGTGTATAACCTGTTTGGTGGTTTCACACGTGTAGGACTGTCAGGTTGCCGTTTGTGAGGATGTGTGTGTGCGCGTGTACGGTGCGAGGGTGTGCGTGTCTATTACGACGGGAGGTTTACAGTTAGTCCCGTACATCAGTTTTCGTGTTACGAACGTCCCTCTGGAGGCTCTGCACTCCGGGTTGCTTCCCAAATCGACCGACATTACAACAGTTTATTGCCGGTTCAGACACTGACCGCTCTTGTAATAATCATTTTTGAAATAAATTAATTTTAAATCAAGCTATAACATAAATTTCTCACGAAGAAGAAGCTATTTTATATGGAAAAGTAGGTATAGAAGTCTTTGGGTACACACAGGGCTTACGGTCTGTCATTGGTTGGATTAAGTGATCACTTTAAACAATGTAACGTTCACCGATTACACCGATGATCAACCACACTTGTATCAAATTTGAAAAGTTGTAAATATGGTATTTATGGACCTCGCTTCACTTCGTTCAATAAAACTACGCTATCGCCATCTATGGTTGAAGTTTGTCATAATTGGACCATAATAATTAGTGGACAATTGCAATAAACAATTGATGATGATGTAATGTATGTATGTATGTAATGATGTAATGTATGTAATGTATGTATGTAATGTGGTAGACAGAATAAATAAAGGAATGCTGAGACGGTTTGATCATGTAGAACGTATGAGCGAGGAAAGGTTAGTTAAGAAAATATATGGGGCGAAAAGAAGGCGTCCGCGAAAGACCTGGCACGATCAAATACTACAAATATTGGAGGATGGCCCTGTTAAAAGCCTCAACAACCGTAGGGTTTGCATGAGAGAGAGATAATGAGAAGATGAATGAATGTAGCCGAAGCAAAAGTGGTGTGCCAAGATAGAAAAATATGGCGTTCTATCCTCTCTGCCTACCCTTGCGGGGAAACGGCGTGATGGTTAGTCAGTTAGTTTGTTAGTTAGTTTCTATATCTCAAAGACTATGATATTTTCAATTCCAGTTTAGCACAATATTTCGCTACTAAAAGCTGTACATCCTGCCGTCCTGAAATCATAATGTTATCACAAACAAATTATTATACCTATTTGTTTAACCTTGTATATACATCATATCTCCTTTTTCTAAATTATGTTTAATCTCATATACTTCACACCTACTTTTTCTAAATAACTAACCTTAAACAACTATCTATAATCTATACTATTATATATTGTTAATTCTCTAATTTTGTTGCTGTTCTACTCTTTGGATTTAACTATGAATAAAAACAAAACGTTGTTTACTTCACACAATGACAGTTTAATTAAACAAATTAATTAAAACGTTTTCTATGCTTACTGCATCATCTTCAGTAATATATTATATATTATATACTGAATATATTACTGAAGATAATGCACTAATATTATATATAATATTACTATATATAATTACTATACATAATATAAAAGATGATGCAGTAAGCATCGAAAACGTTTTAATTAATATATTTAATTAAACTGTCATTGTGTTAAGTAATCAACGTTGTGTTCTATTCATAGTTATTTACAATGAACTTCCACAAAGTTAATCACGAAAATTCGAAATACTATTATCTTTGGATTTTTTGTATGTATTATTATGTAAAAGTTGTATTCTGTGCCGTGTACTCAAATAAATAAATAAATACATGCGTTGACCACATTGGAGGTTTTCGGGGAAAGGGGGGTTGTCTTGGGACATGAACACAAAATCTTGAATACCCGACGGTAGCCAAGCACAATCAATCGGACCCGTATTCTCCCGAAAATCTGCTTGCTCCCGATTTGGGCGCCCTCTCTCAAGTGGAGCTTGCGCGAGGCTATAAATCCGTTACTGTATTCATGCAGTAAGGCATGTATGGTTTATAAAAATATATAATTAGTTAACTATAAATTATTTTAAAAAATAGAATATGAAAGGAAACCGGAACATTCCACCGGATTTTTTTATTGATTACTCCATATTAATCTATCACATTTCGTGACCTTGAAATAGATACATGCATTCTACCACCACTAAACTATTTCACCATAGCATTACTCGACTTACGGATTGAAAGTCTCAACATTAACTCGACTTTGGTCAATCACTCACGGCATCTAATATTCTCTTTCTCCACGTCTACTCTGACTTCTACTTCTTCAACCTCTTCTATCAACACTCATTAATTTATCTCATTTCTTCATTTATTGTTATTATTTTTTTTTAATTTTGTTTGTTGCTTACTATAATATAGTCTCTTAGCTTTCAAATATTCTCTTATCCAACATTGTAGGTACCTACTTAATTTACTACTCCTTAAACATTTGTGAATCTTTGTAATTGATTTATGCAAAATACACTGTGCTCTAAATCATAATGATTGAAAAAAAAACGTTTTTGTAATACCTTCGATAAAACATAAAAAAAGTATGGACATATTATCATATGTTGATTATAAAATTCTTTACTTGAAAGATTTTCTTGCTTGTCCAATCGTTGATGTCTTTTGCATACAAAATAATTTCGGTGAAGATAATCCAATAATAAATGTATTTATTTATATGTACAAAGGAGAACTTTACATTTAACGTGTTTTTAATGACTGTTTAACTTTTCTGGGCTATTCTGCCGTGTGTTAGAAGTTGGAGATCCCATTTCGCAGTCCATACTACACAATTATTTGCCTTATGTCTAAAATTTTATGTTAAAAATTAATTCGTATTTTACCACCAGACAATTTTATCAAGCGGTTTGAAGCATTTGAGATAAGGATCAACTTTCTTTAAAGATGTATTTTAAGAATAACCTAGATGTATAGGATTACAAATGACAATGAAATGATTCGGATTCAAAAGGAAGAAAAAATCCTTAAAACAATTAAAACCTGGAATCCCCAATATTTTGTGGTGGTCATATCGTGAGCTGGCCAGGGAAATAACAGATTCAAAAATTCGTAATTTTAGAAGAAATTGCGGGTAAAAGAGGTCCTGGAAGACGAAGGACATCCTGGCTGGCAATTTGGGGCTGCTGCTAGCAAGATAATGATCGCTAACAAAAGCGTTAATGCTCTGTGACAAATATATTCGGATGTCATAAACATAAGCGTGAGGGGGCGTATCCCAAGCTAATTGTTTGTATTTTGAGCTAACGAACTCTTTCTATATACTTGGAGTTAGCGAACCCTTGATTCTATTACTGTTCATTGTCCAAGGACATTCTTTTCCCCTTTGATTGAATAATAGTATAAAAGAAATTGAGCCAGTTAGAAAGGTGTCTGCGGTGTTTTGAGGCTGGCCACCCTTACCCAAGGGGGAGTCGGTTTAAAATAGGCAGCGCGCGTGGGTACGCTCCTCTTCTTCTTCCCGTCTACATAGTATCTACGTCATGGTAGCTAGTGTCAGTCCGCAACAGATACGTTACAATGAACAGAACAGTACTGTACTAGTTACTACCGCCTGTTCCGTTCATTTAAAACAACCTCGTACTCCCAAAGTGGAAATACACTGCGGGATCATTATCTAACCTTACACTGTTTACGTTACTGTGACTATTCAAATCTTTAAATAAACATTACCATCAGTTTTTTGTATTGTCACGATTGCAAGATTTTAAAGTAAACTGAAATTTGCTGGAAAGGTGTAGAAATCAGTCGATTATACTCGAAAATTCACTAATTGACATTCCCCATTTAAAGGGCGACATGACGTCTAGACACACCACTTCGTCGATCTCATAAAACCAGCGGCGATTCTATGTTACCAGAGACAATAAATTAATAAAAACGGGGCGTTCGGAAATAAGTGCGATCCCAGACGTGCGAGTTTTCAGTGACGCGTATAAAGTGTTCCACAGACCGGTGATTATTGCGAAATTATGGTGAATGAAGGAACATTGCTCCAGTTAAGTTCGTGTATCCAGTGAACTTGCTGATTAAATAAATTGAAGATAGTATTTATTTAGTGAACCTGCACTCTACAAAATTATTTTCTCACCCGACGGGAAAATTTTTAATTTTATTTGAAAGAAAACCACACACAGGAAGACGTCCACCACGATAAATGCTTAGCTGAAGGCGTAATCCAATGAAAGTGTCGTTCGTAATAATACAGTATACTAAAAACAGTAATACGTCTTCATACAAACTGGCCGCTACCCATTAGAATGTGTGCGTGCGTGCTCGGCGCCGTGCACGCACGCACTGTGACGCACATATTGACATAGAATATGGGGGCACAAGGCGGCGGCAGTAAGGGCGGTGCCTTCGGTGCCATTCGCGCTCGCAGCCGCCGCTTTATAAAAAAAATGCGCTTCCTGAAAAAAATGTCTTTTTTATGTTTGTGGTGCTTTAATAAAAAGGTGTGTTGATTATTACAAAGACTGTGAGTTTTTAAAAGTCTACGTTGATGTTAATCGGCGTTCTTGCAATTTAAGTGCAGAAACTAGGTATGCTAATTACAGAAATTTTCGGATTTCGTGTCTACATTATGCGTCGGAATCTCAGACGTTACGAGTTAAAAGAAAGGGAGTAAAAATAAAGTGACAACCCTAGCGTCAATGCAAGAGTAGGCTAATAACTCGCCGACAGGCCGGAGATAAACTACTGTTCTGGGTGTATACCCATACTGTGGTATGGGTATACACCCAGGTGTACTGTGGGAATAACGTAAAAGTTTGACAAGAAGAATACGAATTCCTCTTCGAAACTCGAATTCGCACCCCCATTTCTTGAAAAGAGACCCAGCTAGATAATATCCCTTCTTTAATATCCTTCCTGCGGCATTAGACACATTCCACACATTCGACAATTGCAACACTTGGATGGTCGCTCGCGTCAGGGACGGAGACAAAAGCGTGGTGTTTCATCGCCGGCAACGATGATTTATGAGGCGCATTTTCGGGCCGAAGAGCCCGACAACCGAATCGCGGCCGCATCGTCCCGAACCAGGTCTCTGCTCGCGCGGCCCCGGCTACAATCAATCACGCAGATCGCAGATATCGCCGGAGTTAATTCGGCGATATGCTAAAACAACGGACTCGATACTGTAACCCCGCAAATCGCCCGAATCCTTAACGAACGCTTTGCATCCAGCGGCGCGACCTTTGCGGGACATCCGTGTTACATTTATTAACAGGCCAGGACATTTGTGTTACAACTGGCTATAACCCGTCAAAAACGCCGGCACTTTTGCATGTCGGTTCCTAAGAAGTAAGTATTTAATTATTTTATTTAAAAAAATGACTATAAAAAAAGATAATTATTTTACTATAAAGAAGTTACTGACGTTACACGAAGTTACGGGGACAGACAGTCAATGAAATTATTATTATTGTTGGGACAGCGACAATGAAGATATAAGGAATGAATCGTAGCATAATTCATAGAATTAAAACAGAGTCGCTCAGGTGGTTTGTGCATGTTGAGCGAATGAGTGAGGAAAGAATGGTAAGAAAGGTACATAATGTGTTGACGGGACTAAAAAGAGAGGACTACGTGGCATGACCAGATTAACCAGATACTGGAAAATGGTCCCGTCTGAAGCCTCAACAACCGTCGAGCAGGCATGCGAAGGTGCATGAATGTGGATGAGGCGAGAGTTGTATGTCGAGACAGAAGAGTGTGGCGCTCTATCATCTCTGGCCCACCCCTCGGGGAAACGGCGTGATGGTAAGTAAGTAAGTAGGTAAGTAAGCGACCCGGCCCGGCTTCGCTCAGTACAGTTTAGACTATTGCTTGCCCAACATAAATAAACGTGGCGTGCGGCGAATTTTGAACTAAAACCCGCCCCGCCCGCACCCGGCGGTAACCCCTCGCCCTGTCATTTAGTTCAATTTTGTATTTGGTCGGGAGCTGTGACATCTTGATTACCAATATACACTGAATTATTATGTCCAAAACATCCTAAACAGTCCGGGATGGTGCAAGAACAATTGCCAATGAAGTATTAAAGTTTTGCGAAGCTGAAAAAGCGAATAATGGACCGATATTACCGTCTGACAGTTTGACATATAGAACGGCCGCCATTACTGCACGGTTTCTTTAGTGCTGACCGACCAAATTTCTGTATTTAATACAACACCGGTCACCGGACATTCTGTACATTATGTATTGTGTAATAAATTTACACCTTGACAACTTCTGTTACGCGACAGGGACGTCCTCCCTCGCACGCCAAGTTATAGTGGTACGTCTTTAGTCATATCTTAATGATATTTATTTTAATGATTAATTTACAGAACAAATTTGATAAACGCGGTAATTACTGAGGGTTAATAAAATGTTTAATTTGATAAGGATCGATACTAAATTGATCAAAAATGCTGGAAAGTTAACAATTATATCTCACTTATTTGATGAAATTTAAAATGAGTTAAGCATTTATAGACTGATTGACTCATGCGGAAGCAGCGCAAGACGGGGGAGTATGGAAGCACCTTGTCGAGTCTTTAAGCTCCCGACCCTACTAGGGCAAGGGAATGAAGATGATGATGATGATGATAAATAACTGTAGCAGGTTTGTCCTTTCAGTCTCAAAATTTTTCTTTACCCCAGGCGTTCTGGTGCGCTTGTCCCGCCACTGCCTCATCTCTTCATCTCCCGCTGGTCTCGGCGGTAGGTGGGTCCAGCTGGAAGGTGCCTCTCTGCCTACCAACGTTAAGTGTTGCCATGTAGCCGAGATTAGAAACTCGATTTATTGTTATGGTCCGCTAATAAATTGTTTATTGTTCCAGCATCGGAATATGGATGTACGCACAGTTACAACAACAACGAAATGTTGTTGGTTTTATGTTTTGTAATTTTTTATATTGTACGAGAAATATGAGCACTTTATAGCGGCCATCCGAATCTTTTGTACCGTGATTTGTTTAAGTACTTAACTGTGTAAGGAACTAATTATCGTCATATTTTATTAACAATGTACAACCAGAATATAACCATCTCTTGACCGTTGAAAAATGCCTTCGTTTTAGATAAAATATATACATTAATTTTGAACGAGCAGGGCACATTGCTCAGAAAACGGTCAAATAATACGAATACAGCTGTATAGTGGAACTCGAGGGAAATCAAAAGCCACCCTAAATGTCGTAATCATCAAATAAGGACAGTGAAGAGAGACCCTTTATGAGCAATAGCTCCCACATCGGACCTCCACTTTCGCCACCCACTTCATATTAGTTTTACATTCAGTCTGTAAAAAACTGGAAACTTAGAAGTAACGTAAACCGAGGCACCTTTAATGATAAGTACCCGGAAAAAACGAACATTAATATAGGGCTTCCCCACAAATATCTAATTACTCTAAAGGGGAAGGGGTAACTTAAAATTTTATAAATAAGTCATTTGTACGTGGTATATCCACTGTTTCATAATGACTTTGCAAGCCGAAACAGCTGTAACACCTAAAAATAGCTAACCCGCAGAACTTAATAATAATATTTATTAAAATTTTATTTTTTTTAAACTTCAGTAATAATAATATTCATTAAATTTAATTCATTTTAAATTTCATTAATAATAATTATTAAAATTTAATTTATTTTAAATTTCGCTAAAAATAAAAAAAAACTTAGAAGTCGTTTATCCCCATAACTATTGATAGTAGGACACTGTTTCTTTAAAATTTTTGGCTCAATTAAGGCAGAAGTCTACCTGTAAAGTAGATATTGTTGGCTAGGTCTGCTACACCTGTGTAAAGAGAGCTTTTTCATTTTGCATTGCAGCCTATTTATATTATATTGATATTTTCTAGCTATCCCTTAAGAGTTTTAAGATAACAATCAATACAAACAGAAGCTGCAGGTATCGAAATTAATAAAATAGCTCATTTGGTCCAGAGCTGATCCTGAAGTCACGAACCAAAAACGAGAAGTCCTGGGTACTGGTTTCACAACTGACTCGGTTCTGGTTCCTGGACGCGCGCGTCACTCGGCGGGGAGGAAGTAAGTCCTTAACTAAACAGGTTGTTAGGCAATAAGATTACCAGTAATGAATGTGTAGTTAACGTGAAGACAACCTCGATGTAGCAGCTCTCTTTGTGAAGAGTGGAGTCCACATCCGGCAAAAGCTAATAATTTTAATTAAAAATTATTTGTAGATGCTAATTGCTATGTATTTCCGACTTTCAATTTTAATCAATATATATATATATAAAGAAACCCATGTTTCCCTATACGCCAAGTTTTCTCCACAACCAGCCACAACCACCCACCGGTGGTTATGTTGGTGGATAGCCCTTGGTGTCACATCGAAAATATGCGAGTTTGGTGGGAGTGGCTGTGCGTGGGTGGGAGTGGGTGATGAAAATGTTATTTCCAGCACATTTTTCTGTTATGGGAAGCCGCAAATGCTTCAGATTGTTTCAAAATAGGCGCGCCGACTGTGTCGATGAGTCTAGAAGGTTCCGGAAACACCTGCTCTAGAAATTTGTGGAAGGAAAAAGTTCTAGAAAATTCCCGAAAGTTCTATAAGGTTCTAAACTGAGTGGCGGAATGTGTCGGTGTGACTAGAAGGTTCCTGTACATTTGATAAATTTCTTGAACGTTCTGGAAGAAGAATGTTCTAGAAGATTCGCGAAAGTTCTATGCCGATCCAAACAGTGTACTAAAAATCTACGCGTGCGAAGCCGTGCGGGCACAGCTAGTCGTATTATATAAACATTGATTAATCTTACGGAGAGAGTGAGATTAAGTAGGACCAGACAAGGCTGTCACAGTGAATGGCAACCACCGCTTACCCAGGACCGTTCTGAGAGCAAAAGCTTCCATATCGGTCCTATTCAATCGTATCCAGGTTGACATTTTTTTCAAATAACAAGCAGGACCGCGCTGCACCACACCAGTCGTATAAACCGTTGGGAAGCGGCACGGCCGCTAGAACAAAGCCGTTCACTGTCCCCGCCTTAAAATAAGTATTTAAAAGAAAAAATACATAAATAAATAATCATTATATATAAAGAAAAATAATGATGTACAAAAGAAAAATATAATTAGAAATGAAGTAAATAGGATAGTGTAAAATACACAGAAAGATAACAGAAGAAGAAAATAAAATAAAAATAAAAATAAACCAAACCTCTCCTAAATAATAGAAGTGAAAATAACAAAATGTCGCAATGAGTTATCTTAGAGGAAGAGCAGGAGCAGCATTAGAACCAAAGAGAAACGTCTACGGTGGTAAGGTCACGTCCTGAGACGCCCAGAAGAGCATGTGGTGAAGCTTGCCCTAAACCTGCCAACGACAAAACGCAAACGTGGACGACCGACTTACCACGATTGACGACGGTCGAAAAAGACCTAGAAGAAGATCAGACGACAGCATAGCACAAAACCGTGCCCAATGTAGAAAGCGGTCAAGGAATGCCGACCCTAAGTAAATGGGACTAATGGTCTAGGAAGAAGAAGAAGAAGAAGTTTGTATTATGAAGATACCTAATGATTTTTCTTTCTCCCGCTGTATTAATAAGGTAATTATTTTATTTCAACATATTTAAATAAAAACTTAATGTGAATCGAACAAATTTGTATTAATCAATTAGAAAAGAATACAGAAAAATCAAATCAATGAAGGATTCGAACCAACGAACTTATCCAATTTCGCCACGGCAGTTTGGTAAGTTAACGAAAATTTTTAGACCTCTCTTTTTAATTGCTTAATATTTATATTACATTTTTAAAGCAATCCGATTTTTATAATGCAACAATTTGTTAAATAATTCACAGAACTTTGTTCTAAAATTGCATCTTAACATTAATATTGTCTTTTCATCTATATATAATGTTTATCGCCTATTCTTTTTGTAAATTAATATAGTACTTCCATGTAAAGGTCCTAAGGTCTCTCTGTCCGTAACTAGCTGGAATAATGCAGGTATTACAACAAGAACACTGACGTTGACTAGCAGCTAATGAGGCCCGGACGCCCGAGTGTGACACGTCAATCTGCGCGCGGTGTACATTACACGCAAGGGTCGTTATTAATTGTCATTAAGTCCCGTGATTTATAAAATAAAAGCAACACCACCACGAACTGTAAACAGGGCATGTGCAAGGAAGCGCACCTCTCATACGCGAGCAAAAAAATAATGGAATTCAATTCGATCAAAATGATCGACTAGGTAAGTGTGTACGTTACCTAATATTACAACAATACCCAGGTAACATTAGTTTTTTTGCCGCTTCCACGCTGGGATCTCCCGAGATAATCTCCGGACTGGCAGATACCAGATCGTTTAACGTAATCGTATTTTGTGCTTTTTGTTCATTTGAAAAAATAAATATGTTCTAATGCACCTCGCTGGTGATTGATCTATGGGAGATTCGAAATCAATTTGAAATCAAATAATACCTTCACTGGCCGGTAACTGTATCCAGCACCATTACCCTATCACGGCGCAGGATCAGGGCAGCCAACAATATATTATTTATTTTAAAAATATTAACTTTATTGCTCGAAATAATAAAATTCAAGAATTATATAGCTTAGATACTTTAAAAAAATATTGATTGTATTATTTGTATCTATCTACTTATATTATTTGATTGATGATAATTACACCTACATATTATTTATTGAATTGGCGTTAACTTTGTGGAATGACATTATAATTATATATAAATAAATAGATTACTTGTCTAAGACCACTAATGAGTTTAAGATGATTACACAACTAGTTTCGACAACTACCGATGTTGTCATCAACGGGTGATGATTTAAATCATCACCCGTTGATGACAACATCGGTAGTTGTCGAAACTAGTTGTGTAATCATCTTAAACTCATTAGTGGTCTTAGACAAGTAATCTATTTATTTATATATAATTACACCTACATGTTTCGGAAAAGCCTTTCCATCGTCAGGGTATTATATATATGTCAAAATATTAAAATGAATAATGTCTTTTGTTTTTTGTTTTCAAGAAACGTACAGTTATGTGTTATAAAACAACTAGTAAAGTCTTAACTCAAGACTTAAATAGTTGATTTTTTGTATCTTTCAAAATGTTTAGAATCTGGTCAATAACACAGATCTCCGGAGTAAAGCTTGATAATAATAAAATCTTAATAGGTTAATTTTAATTAATTATAATATTAATGTATTAATTATAATTGTGATATGAATGTTACGAGTTACGTATTTCGTACGGATTTGTTTCCTAGAAATTGTAATTAAATAAGGCTGTGGCGGTCAAAGACGCATGCATGTACACGAGTAAGGAGGTACCGAGTACATTAGCACCTAAACACGAAAGGCCGTCGCTCTCGGTACAACGGTCGAAATCAGAACGCTGAATTCGGGAAAGAACGACAATGGAAGCGAGGGCAACGAACGAGGACAAAGGCGAGAATTGCTAGAGGGCATGAAGAGCGGATAAACTCACGATGCTGACCAGACTAAATATTACACACACGAGCGGCCGAGTAAGACGAAGTCATAATACGCCGAGTACTTTGTCCACAACAACTATAAAAACGGTAGGCTCCAGAGCAGACTATCTCACTTCCCCAGTGAACGGCTCGCATAGCGGAAGCCCTTGCCGTCATACCTTCGAACGTCACGCTTTCACTTGTAACCATTGTACCTACTGTATTCTTTATAACTTTAACTTGTGCAATTCAATAAATTCTGTAAAACCATCGTGACTTTACATCATCAACACCGTATCAACTCATCCTAAACCGGAGGGCTCATCCGTCTCCACAAGGCTTATTCCAAAAGACTGACAGATAGCTTTTATGTTTAATTAAGTCTAATAGTTCATACTATTTGGATTACTGTTTAGTTCTCGTATCCAAAAATAAATTATTTAATGTATCCTGAAATTTGTCTATCTACGTGTATTAATTTCTAAAAGTTGGCAACCCTGTTTGTCCGCCGCAGACTGGGGGCGAGGGTTACGACCAGAGACCAATTTGGTTGACTATTAGGAAGATTCTTCTTGATTACAGGGCAATTGTTTTTTCTACCCGGTATTCCATTTACACAAATTATTTTATTGTTCTCTCATTACGCCCGGCAATGAGAATATTTGGGGGCCATGGACGGACCTCGTTAGACAACCCATCTACTACGCTACGTCAAGAGCGGACGTTAAACGAAAGCCTTTATTCCAAATTCTAGATGTTCCAAAAATGACGCAGTTTTAAAACTGCGTCACTTGTTGACATATTTCATGCTTTGAAATTTTTTTAACGATACGCGTAATGATTACGCCTTTTCATCAATCCCGAATGTAATTCGATATGGAAATCTAGATTGTTTATATTTGTATATTTTCTTTACGTAAGGAAACGTTACGTTGAAGTTGTTTTTCGAATTTTTTTTCTTAAGGTACCTACTCTTTTTAACGCTGAGCATATGATTTCACTATTGTCTCTCTGTAATGTATGTAAATACTAAATATTCATATCACATTAAACTTATATAAACAGTAAAAAATACTTGTATCAAAATATTGTACAATTTTATTAACTAACTTTTCGAAGTGTGTATTACACATACTTTAAGTATTGTTATGTTCATAAAATATTGTTATCTTTTCCTTTTTTATTTATTATATGATTCTTAGTCTCATTACTAAGTTTATTTTTAAATTTTGTTGTGTTCATATAATACGACTATTATTATCTTTATTTATATTTTATCCTTTGTAAATTATACCTAAGACTAAATATGCTAATGTACTTATGTATAAATAACTAAATGTACTTATGCAAGAAAATGGAAAAGAAACGTGCCGACAAGCTGTACAAGGCTTGGCACGATCTATAACAATAGAAAATATTTATAAATTCAATAAAAAAAAAAAAAAAAAAAATTTAAAAATACATACGTGTTGCAGTTTTCATTTCTTGAATCTTCATTATAAAATTGCAATAATGAGACAATGCAACTCACGTATCATTTAAAACAATAATAAATAAATTTTAACAAAATTTCCAAGCGTTCAGTATTGAGGTTATGTAACCGATCGCGCACGATGCTCGTCTACTCGAATCTCGATACTCGCACGCGCGCACATACACTCGTATATAATAGAAAGAGAGAGAAAGAAAGTCGCATGGAGGGGGCATAACGCTTTTTCCTTACATGACGATTTATGCCAGTCAACTCCTATCGCAAGCTGCATTAAGGAACTTCGTTACAAAAATATCAAAAGGGTTGTTGTTAGTGTTGAATAGTGTTAAAATTAAAATCGTGTGAATTTATTTAAATAAACAATAAACCGTCAAATTACTAGTGTTTTCATTTACCTCAGTTATCCACGATCCGTAACAATAAAATCGAGGGTAAAAAGCCAAATGGGCGTTAGTGATTATTTTAAACTTTACAGGAGAGCAAAAGAAATTTCTGTCAATCCGAATTTGTCAGTGTTTCTTTTATTATTAAACGATTTCCATATGCTTTGGATTTAAAAATGTGGAAATCGTTTAATAATAAAAGAAACACTGACAAATTCGGATTGACAGAAATCTCTTTTGCTCTCCTGTAAAGTTCGAAATGATCACCAACGCCCTTTTGGCTTTCTACCCTCGATACGCAAAAAATGACAGCCTACTTGTAAAATAAACGCACTCTGTATTTATTTTTGTGGTAGGTGTTTTGAGGTGAAGACCTCTGCTTAACCCGTGAATAAATTAACAGTCCACCGCGCGGTGAGGCTCGTGGAGATCCATCACAGGCATCATAACTCATCACCACACGGTAGCTGGGTTTTGACAAACAACACAACAGCTTGGGTAGCTTCTTCAAAGAAAGAAGACAAAAAAATATCCAATCCAGTAGCTGCTATTGGTTCAAAGCGCTCTCACGTGCGCAGAATTTAAATTCTGTGACGGAGACCATTGGTTAGTTTTGACACTCGGTGCGCGCGCCAGCCAATCAAAATGCAAAACACGTGAACGTGATTGGAATTCGAGTGTTCTATTTTTTACACGGTTGTATTAAGATTCACTTGTCTATCAGCGAGGAATCTCTAAATCAATATTTGACACATTTCATGACCAACAAACGCTGTGAAATTTGGCAGAGAGACGTATTCCCGATGACACTACAATTATTATTAATTTATTTTACAAAATCAGTTAAATTATTTTCAACTACCTATCACCTGTCTAAAATGATGGTACTTTTAAATATCGATTCTAAAATAATAAGTATTTATTTATTAAAAAAAAACAAAAAAGAAAGAAAAAAATTCATAAAAAGTTTTTATAAAAGAAGTTGCGGTCGTTACAGGAAGTTTCAGACATAAAGACAGACAGACAGACATTTAAAGTGATTTTTGTTTTCATTGATATACGCATATACCTATCTACTCTAATGGTTCTTAGTACTTACTTTGGCTGTTAAAAGAAATATTTCCTTTCGTTTAATAATTTTTTATTAAATCATGTTTTTAAAATGCATTTTTATTGTTATACTCGCTAATTATCAACTGCTGACAATGCGACGATGTAGTGGTTATCACTTGCATAGTTTTCAGTGGTTGGTGGTTCGATCCTTGTTGGACCTATTTTCATGGACTAAGATTTTAGATTAGTATGAAAATAATAATAATATTGTTGTGTCATACATTCCGCATTCATATTTTTTCCTACACTTTTTCCTACTTGGCTTGAATAAATTAAATAGATTGATTATATATGACTTCATCGGGACTCGAATCCGGAGAAACCGGTGTCACGCTTACTGGGCTAGGAGGGCCTTTTTTAAAATAAAATATAATTTATATCAAGATAAAGTGTGCCGTTATATCGTCAAGTAAAATATTAAAATAATTTTCCTATTTTAATTAATGTAATTACTTTTTTACAATATTTAGCGATATTATAATGCAAAAAACTTTCATAGATGGATCCAGTATCACACCACAATATTTTTTTTTATTGTTTTTTTTTTACTTCTGTAAATTTTAATCTAGACTAGACATATTAAATATTATAATGGTTAAAAGGATTGCGTATAACTATGTCTGTATATGTATCTTGACGATATATGTTAAAATTATTATTATTGGTATTTTAAAGAAATTTTCTTTTCTTTTCTTAATCCTTCTCATTCTCAACTACAATCTAGATGTATCATTTAACTACCCTAATTTATGTTGTTATTTTTAAATCATTATTTTGTGTTTTATTTATTCTTGAGATGTTTCAGATAAAATATAACAATACAAAAGTTTTCCATAGATGGCATAGACATGAACTGACGTAAATTTTGTGGTACCTACGCGGTATGGTTCCATTACGTCTGACTTGTTTAAAAAAATATTACGCGCTTGTAAATTTTGACACAATTGTAAATAGGTCAAACTAAATACTCTTAAAAAGTTTAATGGCTTAGTAAGTAAGTCGTGCTATGTTATAAAAATGCATTATTAAATAAATAAAAACAATGTAGGTATATTGTAAAAAAAATCGTAGAGGTTTTGAATATGCAAGAATGAATACTTTAACTACATTATTAATTATTCTATTTATTTGGCCATCCAACAGGAAGACATAAATACATGGTAAAAAAATAATAAACATTTTTTTGTTATATATGTCTCCCACAATTACAGGACGATATAGTTAAGAACAACATTATTATAAAAATATTAATTGAACATACATATATAAAACTCATTGATAATAAGTATGAAAAACGAAAGTATACAGTAATAAAAATAAGTAAAGTAAAAAAAAAGTAAAAATAAGCACATTGTCAGAAAGGGTGTCGAGTTTCCAGTAGGTATCTGCCTCACCACTCGACTATACTCTTCATATGTGATATTAAAAATATCTATTGAATTCAAATTTTCACCTGAGCATATACCTACGTAGGATATATGTAACATAAATATTCGCGAGTGGTGACATACTTCCGCTGTATCCCAATCTACTTACCTAAAGAAGGGGTTTAGTTCATCTCTGTACAATTCAATACTCTGTGATTGGGTCCTTTAATAATTTCGTTGTCTGTCCGTCTGTCCATCCGTCCTTCTGTCTGTTTATGAGTGCGTTACTTTGTGTAACGTCCGTAATTTCGTTCGAATTCACGACTAAAAAAAAACAAATTAAACGGCAGGAGATGAGGCTCGAACCCCGGGCCAGCAAACCCGAACGAAAGTTGCTACCGCCGCTTCTCCGTGGACCGCCAAAAAGAAAGACGCGAAGCTTTTAATTTTCCGCTCGGCACAATCGCCAGGGATTAAAATATGCAGAACCTATATTGACTGCCGGCAGGGGAAATATAAAAAAAAAAGTTCAAATATTTTGAGAGTAGTTATTATTACTATTTCATGGGTGTCGGCCATAAATAAGTAAATACTTATTTTTTAGGGAATTGCATGTAAGAGTACCGTCATTTCTGACGGGCTACAGCTAGTAATTAATAATACCGCGAATATGCAGAGTCGGCTGCCTCCTTCAATCAACTTTTCCATTTCCCATAAACAAATATAAAAAAAACCAACTGCAGTTTTAACTAGACTATAATTTATTCCGCGCACACACGTCGGTGGTGCCTTTTTTGCCGTTCTTAATTCAAAAGCCTCTGCCGCCGCGTTTGCGCCAATCGCATTCCGAGCGGGGAACGTAACGCGCCGGCGCGTTAGAATGTAACTGGTTTGCCGAAGCCCTTCGGCGCTCCTCGGCCGCCTCCGGAGGCCTTCGGCGGTCTCCGGCGGGCCCGAAGTCCGCTCGCGACGGGGCGGGCGGGGGGTCCGCAGTGTCTCGCAAAATGTGGACATCCGGTTGTAAAAATTGCTAGTGTCACTGTTAAACGCTAGCAAAGGGAAAAACTACATATCAAAATGAAGACTACAACTCACACACGTTCACCAGTTTGAAGACTACAAAGTGTACACTACAATTGTAGTAAAAACTACATGAAGTGAAGTAATTGTAGTACTACGAAATGGAGTGAAGTAATAAGTAATTGTAATATTAATGAAGCGAAGTAATGAAATGAAGTAATTGTACTACAAAATTACAAAATTGTAGTACTAGTGAAGTAAATATTTTTTTCCCAAATAAAAATTTGGCGAGCTAAAAAAAAAAAGGTCGCCAACCAGATTTCTTCATTCGATTCCAATAAAATTTCAAACCATGGGGGGGGGGGGTTGTTACAGTTTCCAAAAATTTCTTCGTTTGGCTACTTTTTCAAACCATGGGGGGGGGAGTTGTTACAGTTTCCAGAGATTTCTTCATTTAGCTACATCAACTTCCCAAAAATTTCTTCATTCGATCTTTCGATAACTTTGAAGTGTGTGTACTTTGTAGTGTTCGCTTTTGAAATGAAGTGTACTATTTGAAGTCTATACTTTCAATAACTTTAGTGTTTGTAGTTTGTAGTGTGCACTACACTTCAAAACGTGTGAAGTGTGCACTTCAATATAATGTAGTACTACATTGTAGTAGTGAGTATACAGCGGACCCATCACTGTTAAACGCACGATGCTGCGCATGGGAAACAGCGCCTTGTAGGAGACTGACTGAAAAATGATTAAAATAATTCATATTGCCCTCAAGTGCGAGGTTAATCTTCCCACATGGCCGTATTCTGAAAATAACAAGACTGTTATTTGGTTTTTGCTATCCCAATACTCATAAATAGAGAGACGTCAAACATCTGTCAAATTTTAATATTTATTTATGTATATATTTTTATTAGCTATATATATGATATATCATATATATATATATATATATATTATAGTATATCATAGATATAGAGTTTTGAATAGAAAGTTTTTTCCGCGAAGAGTTATCATTATGAAAAGGTTATTTTTCGGGAACTTCGCGGATTGGTAACATATTTTAATTTGCGCTATATTTTCGGTTACACTGGTATAACCTTCTCAAGCTGGTCCAGAAAAAAATACAGAATCTCTGACAGTTTTAGAGATAACTATTCGATTTCTCTGACTTCGCGCTGTATGGGTGGTGGTAATGGTGGCGAAATCCCGAAAATAACCTTTTCATAAGCATATATATATAGATATATATATATATATATAAATGTTATATTTAAGGTTTTCGCTGGTAAAAGATGAAGAACTACTTTCTGGGGGAACCCGGTCATAGATGCTTGAGCATTTTCGACTCACAATCAAGACAGGAACATTAGTCCTGCGAGGTTATTAATGTTTTCAAAATAACCCTGAATACAGCTTCCAAAAATTTTATATCATGGCTGGAGTTGTGAACATTAATTACATTGTGTAAAGTGATCACTTAAGCCAGCCATAGTAGTAATTCCTATAAATTCATACCTACTTAACCATATAAAAAATAGCTTCGTCTGTATGATACATATAATGTGTCTTGATTAATAATGTCCCCTTGGGGAAAAATTGTGGTCTTGAAGAATTTGAACATAGGTAGGTACTCAAAATATTCCGAAATTTAAGTTAGTTCATGTCAAGATTTTGTTCTCGTAATGGTATTTTACTTGAGTGTAATGTACAATAAAAATATCAATTTTAGAGATCCAATAAAAATGTTGGAATGGTATTTTAAAATACATTGAAGGGCGGTACCTACCTTAACCAGGGAAGTCACTGGCCTAAGGTCAAGTCACAATCGAAAGGGTTGGAGAAGAAGTTAGTGTCCTAATGTCAACTTCAAAGTGAATCAAATACTGCCATAAAAAAATAAGAGTCGATTATACGAGATATCGATTCATTCAAATAATCGTTTTAGATTGGAAGGTTTCTTAGCCGTTAAATTGTGATTAAGTTAACCCATTCGTAGATAATACGGGTTTTCTGAGCTCATAAAAACTTTATATAATATATCTCTAAACAGGTGCAATATAAAATGTACTGTATATAATATAATAAATAAAAATAATCTTTGTTTTCACCACTTTTGTATTGAAAAATATCAACATGTTTCAGAGTCCACGGGCCCTATGTCAGGATGCAATTGTATACTAACAAATTAAATTAAAAATGGAAGTATAACAACTCTGCTCTCGCGGGCGCCCGTCGTTACTTTTGTACAAAAATGTTGGTTTCGCGAATGTTCGGGAACGTTCGACTAGTTTCTCTATATTTCTAGTGTTTTGTAGTTTCTTCTAGAAAAGTGTAGTTGATTATAGATTCACGTGGACTGTTCGAGAGACTTTAGTAATGCCTGGTTACCATTGTTTTTTACTCTCGTCAGGTACTACTTTAAAGCCACTAAACTAATAAAGCCTTTTATCACATTTGAAATGAATGATTCCATGATGATTCTATGTAATATGAGTCATGGTAGCGTAAGCATATTTTCAAAGAGGTTATTTATTTATTTCATTTATTTAACGCCCTTATGGGCTTTTACAAAATATATAAAACATTAAAAAAAAATCACATAAGACAGATACGCAGTTAAAAAGATTCAAGTACACATAATAGATTTGTGTAAATTAAAAAGAGAAGTTTAAACAGGAAAAAGAAGAGAAAAAAATATTTATCCATTACCATTTAGTTGAGACGTAAAGAATTGTTTCAATTTGGTCCTATACACAGTTATACTATCAGCAAAAATGTCAACCACCTACATTTTTTCTTATAGTATAATAGAATAGACATATAACATTATTATAACCTGTATTGTAACCTCTTTGGATATTTTCTATCATGGAATGCAGAGGGTTAAGGTCTTCCATTGAAATAAAAACCACTTAAAGCATCGTAACACCACGAGACCCGCGATTGAGTCACAGGCCACGGAAGTCAAAAAGGCAATAAGTAGGCTCTTGTAAATAAAGAACCTAATTTAGTGCCGCGGGGTCGTGGTTTTGGATGTCACTCCTGGAACTGGAATTTGATGCGCGCACAGACAAGCGCATCTCACCTGATCTGGGTTGATGACCTCACAAATGAATTTTTATAGGCGACGATTATCTTCACCATCTAGCTGTACAAATGAAGATATTTTCGAAGGTTTATTTTAAATCATTTTATCTAATGTGTAAAAATGCTTGTAAACAAACGCATCAAATAAATAAAAATTTGGGTAAATAATTGAACGCGGAGGCGTTCACTTGGTGGAAATCCAGTTCAATTACAACATTAGGTGTCTCATAGCTAGTAGCAAAAACCTTACAGGTGAATTTCAGCATTAATAATGAATGTTCAAGAAACCATGACCTACTTAGTTATGGTATATCACATTGCATATCACAATAGTTATGGTGATATGCAATATCAAAGTTAGCATTTTTTTTTTCGATATTTCTGACTTAATTTTTTCCGAAAATTTTAACATCATTTCAGTAACTTATATCAATTATAAGAAATTCATTCGCTTCAATACAACTCGAATGAAAAAACCTTGTAAAAAAATCTATTTTCAATTTTCGCAATCATTTTTTGATAATCGATATAAGTTGCTGTAATGATAATTCAACTTTTTGCAAAAATTATGTCAGAAATATTAAAAGAAAAACGCAAACTTTGATATTGCATATCTCCATAACTATTAATATTAGGTCATGGTTACTTGAATACTTTCGACTCGTTTACAAAGTTAAAATCCACCTGTAAAGTTTTTTCTACTAGCTACGAGACGTCCTGTATTAAAACAATTTTACGTGTGTCTTTAAAAGGGTGCATTTCACTTCTGTTCACTCACTACTCCAGTATGCATTAGTGGGTGGAGGGGAGCATACTTAATGAACCATTAAAATTTATATTATATTACAGAGAACGATTATTAAAGTAACATTTAAAAAAAACTTTCTAGGCACATTCTTCACAAAATTCCCAGTTTCGAAATTAGAAAATATTCACGAAAAATCGGAATTATCCAAATAATATTAGGTCCTTACATATGAAATTCACGTTTAGTATGGGAGGAACATAAAGTCGATTTTTTTTTATTATAATATATTTATTTAATCAAAGTATGTACCATTGCTATCTATGCACTTTTGCCATATCATAGGTAGTTCATCGATCCCTTTACTAAAAAAACCATTCGGAAGGGAATCAATAAAATCTTTGAAGGCGGTTTGGACTGCCCCATCGGAGTTGAATTTTTTCCTTTGCAAGAAGTTATCCAAATTTCGAAAAAAATGGTAATCTGTTGGGGCAAGGTCCGGAGAGTACGGTGGATGTCTTAGACATTCCAACTGAAGCTCCTCTAATTTGGTAGCCGTCTGTTGTGCAGTGTGTGTTCTAGCGTTATCATGAAGCAGCAGTGGCCTAGAGCGATTAACCAGGCCTCGGTTGTTTAGCAGCTAGCTTTTCCATCAT